>PVJS01003704.1:0-73837 GCA_004027185.1 Glis glis | reverse complement strand
TGGTACTGGGGATTGAACCCAGGGGCATCGTACCTCTGAGCTACACCCGATTCTTGTTGTTTTGAGACAGCATCTTTCTAGGTTGCTGAGTCTTGTTAACATGCTGAAGCTGGTTTTGAACCTGCGATGCTTCTGTCTCAGCCTCCAAGTACTGGAATTACAGGCGTGCACCACCACTCCTGTAATTTCTCTTCTAAGGGCACCCAGCCCTTAAGAGCTCCTTTAATCTCTATCACCTCCTCACAGCCCTAGCTCCAAATACAGTCAGTCCACTGGGCCTTAAGGTTTCAGCATATGAATTGGTAGTGGGGTGGGGGTGTGTGTGACACAGACATCCAGTCTGTCACACCTGCCCAGGGTCACACAGCCAATCAGTGGGGTCTGAGCTCAGACCTTCCTGCCCCAGCCTAGGCACCTAACCACTAGGCTATACTGCCTTGGGACGCAGTGAGTGAATATTGTCCCTCCAAGTGAGAACTGTTCCTTGGGGCAAGGAAGGGGTGGGGGACTCTGGTGTTCAGTGATCCTGTAGGCAGCCACAGGGCCTTGCCCCACCTGCACACTGGACTTGTGAGCTGAAGCCTGAGCCCACCCCAGGGCGACCCCAGTGACTGTTCCATAGGGACCTGGGCTGAAGACGCGGCCTGGGGAAAAACCAGTCCTGGAGCCTGCCGACCGAATGTGGGGTGTTCCTGTCTCCCGCGTGCTGAGGCTGCGCCCCGGCCTCCAGTGCAGACCCCGGGAGGGATGGTCTGCGTGACCTTAGCCAAGTCACTCGACAGCTTGCGGCCCGGTTCCTGCCTCGGTGACCCCGGCCTTTCCCGGGCGGCTGGGGACCGACCATCCCTTGCGCTGAGAGGTCGGCCGGGCCGGCCCCGAGCGCGGAGGCCCTGCGCTGGGCTGCGGGAGGCGGCGGGCGCGCGTGCGGTGTGGGGTCGGCGGGGGTCTGGGGGCGCGGTGGGCCCTTCCCGGGGCCGGCGCCCCGCGGCCGGTGCTGTCGCCCTCTAGACGCCCGGCGCCCGGCCCGAGGCCTGCCCTGCTCGGCGCGGGCCCACCGCCCCCCTGCCGGCCGCCAGCCAACTGCGTGCCCCGGGGGCCGGCGAGCAGCCACATGCCCCCGCAAGGAATGCCGGGCGGCGGGGGCAGGGCGGCGGGGCCCGCGGGAAGGTGGTGAGGACCCCGCGCCGCAGCCCTCCCCCACGGCGCGCCCGGCGGGCGGGGCGGCCGGCTGCAGTCCCCGCCGCGCGCCCCCGGCCCGGCCCGGCCCGGCCCGCTCGCGCTCCCGCTCCCGCCCCGCTCCCGCCCCGCGCCGCGGCTTTGGGGCCCCGGTGGGGAGCAGGGGCTGATTAGCCGAGGAGCAGGGGTGTGGCCAGCGGGGCCCCGGGTAGTGAGTCACACACGCCGCGCGCCCAGTCCCGGGGCCCAGCGCGGTCCCAGCGCCGCCCCGGCCCGAAGAGTGTCCCCGGGCTTGGCATGAGGACCCCGGGGTGCCGAGGGACGGGCTGAAGCCCGGCGCGGTGGTGGAGGGCGGTAAGCGGAGGACCGGACCGACCCCCTGGGGGTGGGGCTTGCAGTCGGGGCTCGCCCCTGCCGGCCCTCACCAGCACCCCCGGCCCCGCCTGTACCTGCTCCGAGCTGCAGAGGGGCCTGGCTGCGCTCCCTGGCAGCCCTCGCCGCCAGGCACGAGGCCCCACCTCGTCGCCCACCCTCCGCCCCAGTTGGAGGGGTTGCCTCCTTGCGCCCCTTTGCAGGGTTTTTTGCCCAGGCTCATGTGGGTTCCTCGTGCCCTTTGCCCTTTGGTCTTGGGGTCCGGGCTGTGCTTCCCTGCCCGGCCTCCTGGGTTGAGCTGCCCTGGGTCCCTGACCCCATGGGGTTGGTGGCTCCAGTCGTCCCCAGGACCAGCCCGGGATAGAAATGGCATTTCCTCTTGGCCAGGCTACAGCTGTTTTTGTTGTCTGTGTTCTCAAGCGCTTCCTCTGGGGATGGCAGGGAGGGTAACCAGACTCCGAGGGACCCCTGCTTGCCCTCTCCTCCACTCACCCCTCTTCCCCTGTCTCTTTGATCCTCTTCCTGCGCTGGTCCCGCCTCCCGGTCCCCAGGACAGAATGACTGAGAACATGAAGGAGCGCCTGGCCCAGACCAGGGCGGCTGTGGGGGACATGGTGACCGTGGTGAAGACAGAGGTCTGCTCGCCACTCCGCGACCAGGAGTATGGCCAGCCCTGGTGAGGCCCCTGCGAGGGGACTGGAGTGGGGAGGAGGGCGGCTGGTCTGACTTGGAGGGAGACCCAGGGGAAGTCCCCATTCCAGGCCCACCTCAACCCTGCTTGGGTGGCTCTGGGGCCAGAAGGGTGTGCAGGCTCTAGCAGAACCCCAGCAGTGGCCCAGGAATAGGGGCCGCCTGGCTCCGCTGCCCCCTCCCCTCGCCTCCCGGCCAGGTCCCAGCCTCTCTCCCTGGGCTCTCTCTCATGGTGTCTTTGCTTTCTTTGCTGGCCCCTGTCCTGGGCAGCTCTAGGAGACCAGAGCCCTCGGCCATGGACGTTGAGCCCAAGAAGCTGAAGGGGAAGCGCGACCTCATCATGCCCAAGAGCTTGCAGCAAGTGGACTTCTGGTGTAAGTGGAGCTCCAGGCTCCGGCCTGCTCCCCCTTCGCCCGGCTCCGGCCCTGGCTAGGGAATTGCAGCGGGAGGTCTGACGATGGGCACGCACCTGTGCTTTGCCAGGTGCAGGCCCGTTAGTCCTCATCGTTGGCCACAGAGCTAGTTGTCATTGGCCGGTTTTCCAAGTCAGGACACTGAGGCTTGGTGAGGGTAGGTATCCCATCTCAGCTCGCCTGGCCCACAGATGTACAGTGCAATTCAAACCCAGACCCGCAGGGCTGCAAGGCCATGCTCTTTCTTCTCCTTTTTCAAACTTGAGACAAAGGGAGCGCCTGGTGCTGGCCGGCCTGTTCTTGGAGCCCCCAGGGAGGGTAATGGGTCATTGGTACAATGACCGGAGGCCTGTGGCTGCCCGAGGCAGGGCCGGGGAGTGGCATTCGCTGTGCTCTCTATTCCCCCAGGCGGTCCTGGGGTGGGCACCTGTCAGCCCTCCAGTCTCCTCCCTGGGGGTGTAAGCAACAACTGAGACCCCCCCCCCTTCTTTCTACCCCACCAGTCTGCGAGTCCTGCCAGGAGTACTTTGTGGATGAGTGCCCTAACCACGGTCCCCCAGTATTTGTGTCTGACACGCCGGTGCCCGTGGGCATCCCAGACCGGGCTGCGCTCACCATTCCTCAGGGCATGGAGGTGGTCAAGGAAGCCAGCGGAGAGAGCGATGTGCGGTGTGTCAACGAGGTCATCCCCAAGGGCCACATCTTTGGCCCCTACGAGGGGCAGATCTCCACCCAGGACAAATCAGCTGGCTTCTTCTCGTGGCTGGTGAGTGTCCCCAGGGCTGTTCTGTGGGAGAGGTTACCAAGGGACACGGAAGGATACCAGCAGGGGGAGCTGCATGCTGGCCCAGGAGGTTTCCTGCAGGCTCTTCTGGACTGCCAGTGATGGATCTTGCTGTCTGCCCCTTGTTTCGGCTGAGTTGCCATGTCCTGTGCTGCCCAAGCGCCGTGCAGAGGGAGCCCGCCTGGCAGTAACAAGCAGATCAGTGGATTACCAGGCGGAACTAAGGGCGGTTGTCCCATGAATGCTGTGTGTGTCTGGCAGGCCATGCAGTGGCATCTCCAACGGGTTCAGCTGACCCCTGCTCCAAAGTGGATGGCTTGGAGCTGGGACTGGGGACACAGAGCCTGGTATCCAATTTAGAAAGCAGGCATGTCGAGTACCCAGCCAGATGCTGGAGGTAAAGCCTTGCATATGACAGACACCGTCCCTGCCCTCAGGGGGCAGACAGTCTTGTGGGAAGATAGGCATTGAGCAAGTACGTACACGTGATCACTGCGACCAAAGGGGGCGCACAGGACACCCTGGGAGCATAGCAGAGGGACTGGGCATGTTCATGGTCCTGAGACCTTGGGATCTATCTAATGTGACCCTTGGATGAGTCATTTACGTCTCTGTGTCTGTTTTGTAATACAAAGCTCATAGCTCTTCATCAGTCATGTAAAGTTCTTCCAAGTCCACTTGCCTTAGTAAGCATGGGTGAGTCCCAGCTAGTAGTATTGTTGTCGTTGGCCTAGCTGAGAGGTGGCAGTTAGTCTTGGAAGGGGGACGGAAGAGCTGGGAGAGGAACTGGGGAGTCCCATGTGGTGGCGGCGATGAGCCTGAGAGAGTGGCCAGGAGAGGCCAGGGGCAGCGGGAGAGGCAGGCAGGGTGCTGCATCTCCTGAGCCAGGTGAGTGCACCCTTCATCCTGAGGGCCAGGCGAGCTGCGCGGAGGTGTGGCCGGGTCAGCTGACAGCATGGAAAATCAGGATTCCAGGTAGGAGGCTGGGAGAGGGTTCATGTAAAAAGAAAGATGGTAGCTTAAACTCAGGTGCAGCACTGGGCGAATTTGAAAGAGGTTTAGGAGGGTGAATCCTGAGATTTGTGGGTCAATGGGATATGAAAGTGAGGAAGAGGAGTTTTCAAAGATGGCAGGAAGGACTGCAAGACAACTCTCAGGAGTCAAGCGATGGGAGGAGGCGGGATAATAGAGACGGCAAGGCCACTGCTCACCGCACGAGCGCTTCTCCTCAGCATCTCCACCGTGCCAGGCTCTGGCTGGCCCTGCGGATACAGTGGTGGGCCAGGCCAGACATAAATCCTGTCCTCCTGGAGCTCACTGCGCGGGAGATGGGATTGAAGAATAAGATAAATACACATAAAACTACAACTCTGACAGGTGATGACGAGATAGTGAGACTGGGAGAAAGTGAACAGCCAGGGGAATTGTATGGTCAGAGGTGAGCGGAGACCTGCTAGTACTGAGCTGTGATTAAGAAGGAGAACAGCCACCAAGTGAGGGTTGGAGGAGGGGGTCAGTGCATGGAACAGCATGAACAAAGGCCCTGTGGCAGGAGAGAGCAGCGTAACTGGTCAGTGGTGCCTGGAGTGCAGCAACCACAGGGGCCTGGAGGAAGGATGGAGGTGACTGCATGGGGCCCAGGGGGCCAAATAAGGGCTCTTGCTGTACATTTTCAGGACAGTGCAAAGCTTTGATTTTGGTGGAAATGGGAGTAAGGAAGTATGATCTGATCACACTTATGTTTGAAAGGGCGACTTCGGCTGCAGCCTGGGTAACTGATTGGGGGTAGAGGGAGGAGGTCCACACCAGGCCCCAGTTAGAGTGCTATGGTAGTTCTCTAAATCTGCGGTGGAGGGAGCATGGGCAGAGACGTGGGGGCAGAGAGGTAGAGACGAGTGAACTGGTTCTCCCACTGTTTCAGAGAGGAGGAGTCTGATTGGCTCCAGTAAGGGGGTGGGCAGTGTCAAGGACAACTGTGCTCCTCCCCTCCCGACAGGTCACCAAGGGTGCCTTTCTCAGCAAAATGCAGAATGTCAGAAGGGACTGGGGTGGAGAAAGATTGTGACTTTGGTTTTGGTTGACTTTGGAGTCACATCAGGATGTCCAAGTGGTGACGTGGAGTAGCAGATGCATATGTGGGCTTGGAGCTCGGAGAGGAGGTTTGGAGATGTCACCTGGGCAGAGGTGGTCTGTGGGGCGGGGGTGAGGGCAGCACCTAGGAGAATGAGCTGAGCATGGATGGAGAAGGCTGGGGACTCAGCCTCAAGGAACTGCAGCAGTTAATTTTCCAGAAGGGGAGCTGGATCCTGAAAGAGACAGAGAAAGCAGTGTGAGACACAGGAGGAAACCTGGAGACGGGGTGGCCTGGATGTGCAGGAGGAAGAGAGGTGTGCAAGGGCCACGGTGGGGTGGACAACAGTGTTGCATTCTGCTTGGAAACCAATAAAAGAGAAGCGTTAAAAAGTGTCCACTGGAGCCAGGCGGGATGGCGCACGCTTGTCATCCCAGTACTTGGGAGGCTGAGACCGGAAGATCCGGGTTCGCGGCCAGCCTCAGCTACTTAGTGAGGCCCTCCGCAACTTAGAGAGACCCTGTTTCAAAATAAATAAAAAAAAATAGAGCTGGGGGTGTAGCTCCGAGGTAGAATGCCCCTGGGTTCAATCTCCAGTACCAAAAAAAAAAAAGTGTCCACTGGACTATCATTGGCAACTTTAGCAAGAGCAGTGTATGAGTCTCTACCTGGGGCAATTTTGCACCCCCAGGGCATGTGACAATTGTCTGGACACATTTTTCTATCACAACTCAGGGTTGGGGGGTGTGCTACTGGCGGCTAGAAAACAGAGGCCAGGGTTACTGGCTAAACAGTATGCAATGTGCAGGGCCCAGGGAGACCCTCACAACAAAGTTATCTGCAGAAACCCTGCAGAGAGCAGGGAACCTGACTAGCATGGAGGTGACCAGCAGAGTCACTTCTTAGAAGTTTGGTTAGAGATAAGATTGGAGGAGAGAGATAAGGGAAAGTGGAATGACGGCTGGAGGAAGCCACAGGGCAGGGGAATTGTTAATTAGAGGGGAGTTACCATCCTTAAGAGCCAGTGTTTCCTGAAGAAACAGTTGGATGTAAAGGTCAGACAGGATCCATATGCTTTACATCACGGCAGAAAGTTCCAGGGGAGATGCCAGACGTGGAAAAGAGGTGGGTCATCATCGTTCCTGTCACCGGAGGGACAACCCAGAGAATCGGAGCAGATGGAGGTAGGTAGGTGATGTAGGTCAAATAATGATCCCCACAAAGAGGCCATGGGTCCTAGTTCCCCGGAACTTGTATGGCAAAAGGGTGTTTGCAGATATGACTAAGTGAAGCATCTTGAGATGGGTATATTATCTGGATGAGCCTAATATAATTACAAACATCTTTCTAAGAGGGAGGCAGGAAGGTCAGAGTTGGAGAGAGAGAGATTAGAAGATGGTTCCCTGCAGCCTTGCGGATGGAGGAGGGAGCCCGGAGTCCAGGGAGGCAGGCAGCCTCTAGAAACTGGCAAAAGCAAGGAGACAGGTTCTTCCCCAGAGTTTCCAGAAAGGAGACAGCCCTGCCCACCTGGGTTTTGAGACTTCTGACCTCCAGAAGTGTAAGAGAATAAATTTGTTGTTTTAAACCACTATGTTTGTGGCATTTTGTTATAGCAGCTATAAGAGTCTAGTACAGTAGACTCATGGGTCTGGGAGGGTGTCTGCTGACACGTGTAGCATGGTGGAGGGACATGGCGGGACTGTGTGGAGGCTTTGACCTTTGTGATCCTGAGAGGTGAGGGGCACCAAAGGTGTCTGGAGAGAACAGATGCTCAAAATGGCCTACGAAAGCAGAGGCCCATGTGTGCGTGCGCGCGTGTGCGTGCGTGCGTGTGTGTGTGTGTGTGTGTGTGTGTGTGTGTGCACATGCTTGCCTGTATGAATTTGTTGGTGGCCAGTGTTCGGGCCTCAGTTGGGGAACAGCAGGCATGAGGAACAGCTCTGCCTGCTTGGGTGAAGGATGGGAAAGAAGGAATAAGGGGAACTGAGCCATGGTGTGGTTTTGGGACCAGGATCTGGAAACTCTACATCCCAAATTAACTGCATTCATTTGTCAAATCCTATCCCCAAGCTATCCTTACTGTCATCTTTTCTTGACCTTCTGCTTGGCTGCAAAAGCCCTGGTCCCCATCTATCAAAACACATTTCTGTGCACAATTTCTCAGTGCTGGATGCACACTGCACTCCAGTGGGAATGGTGAAGGTGGTCACGGTAAGCTGAGTGTTTATTGGTCATGAAAGGCGAGCTGTTTATTGGTGAAGGTGGTCATGGTAAGCCAACCTACCACAGGTTGGGGGCTATGCTCAGTGTTGTATAGAATCATCTTGTTTGATTCTATCAATGTTCTGATGACACGTGCATTATTCTTTCCATTGTACAGGAGAGAAAACTAAGGCATGGTGGGGATGAGGCATTCTGCTTAAAACTGAACAGCTAATGAGTAGCTGAGCTGGGCTCAGACCTGTGCAATCCGGCTCCAGAGCCTGCCCTTGCATTCCGTCTCTTGGTCCTCTCCACCTCCCTTCCTACCTCCTGGTCTTGGTTGGCTCTATTCTACTTCTCCTTCCTGCACAGCACAAGTGCCCTCTCTGGCTCCACTCACCCTGGAAGAGAGCTGGTCCCACTGAGTGCCCAGTGCAAGTGAGGGCCTGGGTTTCAATGGACCAAAGGGCCATTTCCATCCACTCTGTGTCTCTCCCTCATGGGCCGGCCTTTGGAAGAGTTTTGCACTCATTTTTGGCAATTTAAAAAAGAAATGCTCCCCAGGACTAGGAAGGCTGACATAGGAGGATTGCAGGTTTGAGGCCAGCCTCGGCAACTTAGTGAGACCCTTTGCAACTTAGTGAGACTATTTCCAAATAAAAAATAAACTAGGTCTGGAGGTGTTGCTTGGAGGTACAGTGTCCCTGGGTTCAATCCCTAGTACCAAAAAATGAAATAAAAATAAAGGAAATGCTCCTTCCTCTGCTTTCTCATCCTATTGGAATTTATAAACGCCACAAATCTTTGCATGTCGGTCAGCTTCCCGCCTGCCAGACTTCTCCTGTTCTGGGGAGAAGCAAAGGCCAAAGAGCGTCTTAGGTCTTAGTGTTCTGCGTCGCGACTTCCATCATAACATGGGGATTTCTTTTAAAACTTGAACTTGGATGTGTGAAAGTT
The DNA here is from genome assembly GCA_004027185.1 of Glis glis. Classification (NCBI taxonomy): domain Eukaryota; kingdom Metazoa; phylum Chordata; class Mammalia; order Rodentia; family Gliridae; genus Glis; species Glis glis. Next base: position 65,172 of record PVJS01003704.1, on the reverse strand, counting down.
CTTGATGCATCGTCCACAGTAGTCTGAGAGAGCCGGGTACCTGGGCTAGATGGAAGCTCGGCGGACAGTTGTAACCCGTGAGATGCGACAGGAGCAGGCTGGTTTGCCCAGGTTTAGGACAACTCAGAGAAACAAGGAATAACAAGCTTGTCCAGGAAGAAAAGAAGGGATATTTGAGACAGGTTGGGTGTGTGTGTGTGCACACACAGAAGAGCAAGTGCTTTTCATGCTTAATTTCTATTAACTCTTAATTTTGAAAATTTCAAACTCTGAGGGAAGTTTTAAGAACAGTATAATGAACGCCCATATGCCCTGTTTCTAGCGAATCTTTTGCTAACATAACCTTTGCTTTGTCTCTTTATATGTACTCCCCCCTTCTTTTTTGTTTTTTCCTAAGCTGTTTAAGATTGAGTTAAAGACATCATGATACTTTGCCTCTGAAAACTTCAGCCCACATTTCCTAAGAGCAAGGTGTTCCCCTGTGCCAAGGGTGGGCAAACATTTTCTTAAAGGGCCACCCGATAAACATTGTAGGCTTTGTGGACCATGCAGTCTCTGAATAGCCACTCCACTCTGCCACCGCAGTGCCAAAGCAGCCACAGAGGACACGGGAATGAATGAGCGCAGCTGTCTTCTAATAAAATTTTATTTGTGAACACTGAAATTTCAATTTCATGTCATTTCAAATGAAATCCAAATTTTATAAAATTGTGAAAACCACATAAATGAAATTATATGAAGAAAAAAATTTCAATTATTAAAAAAATGCAGAAACCAGCTGGGCATGGTGGTGCATGCCTATAATTCTAGTACTTGGGAGGCTGAGACGGATTCGAAGCCAGCCTCAGCAACTTAGCGAGGCCCTGTTTCAAAATAAAAAAGGGCCGGAGGTATAGCTTGGAGGTAGAATGCTCCTGGGTTCAATCCCCAGTACCAATAAGTAAATATATATATATATTTGTTTATATATGTATATATATAAATAAATATGCAGAAACTGTTCTTAGCTCACAGGCTATATGAAAATAGGTTGGGGAGGGGTGCTGGATTTGACTGAGCATCAGTAGTTGGCTGGTAATTGACTGGCCCCTGTCTTCTATTACCATGATATAATTATTAAGCCCAGGAAATTTAACATGGATGCAATACTGTCTCATTGATAGTTCATGTTCAGATCCTCATTGCCCTGAGCAACATCCTTCATAATCTCCCCCGCCCCCATCCCGAGCCCAGCCCATCACACATCGCCTTAGTTGTCCTGTTCATTAGCCTCCCTTATTCTAGAAGAGTCTCTCTCCTATGTTTTTTTTTGTCTCTCATGATATTGACACTTTTTGAAGAGCCCAGGCCAGTTGTTTGCAGAATGTTCCCTGTTTAGATTTGCCTGATTATTTGCTCATGATTGCTTCAGATTACACATTTCTGGCCCAGGCGACGTTGTGTCTTTCTGTCAGCTCAAAGGAGGCACGGATGTCAATTTGTCTTGTCTTTTACTAACTGGTTTTAGCAACTATTGGTGATTCTTGCCTGCATCAGTTATACTCATGGTTTAAAATGAATTTTTTCTATTTCTTCCATCCCTTCTAATTCATTACTTGATTTTTCTGTTAAAAAAAATCTTTATTCTTCATTCCTCATGTAGAAAGTATTTTTAGTATCCACATGGACTCATGAATTCTTGTATTGTTCAATGTGTAGTAGTCCATCCCTGTCATTATTTGTCTTGATGTTTAAATTGCTCTGCATCTGCCCGGTGGGAGCCCTTTCCAACCGGCTCTGTGCTACTTTGACACATCCGCATCATTATTTAGCACTGCCTTAGTTTCTCGTGCAAAAAGATCTCCCAGCCATCTCTCCTGGGAGTTCTGATTTCTGTTAGTGGGAGATGGTGTTTAGAAAGCAAGATCTCAGGGCCCTAGCTGAGCATTTGCTTTGGGAATTTCCTTGCTTCTAGGCCTGAACTAGGTTTTGAGGGGTAAGTTGAAACTGGCCTTCAAGTCAGAAACTGAGGGGACACTGCATCACAGGCAAAGGCCACCACGTGTGCGAGGGCCCAGGGGCACCCAGGTAATGCTGAGGAGGGATGGTAACGGGACATCAGAGGTACAGGCCAGACTTGGAAGGAAAAGTGGGAGATGATGCTAGAAAAAGATGGGTTTTCTTGCATTCTCAGATGCTATGGATTGTAAAGCACTATTGACTCAATCTCAGCATCTCCAGGAATAGAAATGTGCACCTCAGTCCTAAGATTCCTCTTTATACCAGAAGCATTAGATGGACTCAGCGTGTGGAGCTGTTTTTTAAATGCTGGTCATTTGGTTATTGAACCACAAACCAAACCAAAGATCCTCTCACCCCCACAAATATAATATGCTAGTGGCCAGTTCTGGCCAGAGTAGAGTCTGTAATTCTCAGAATCTATTATATTAGGATGAAAGTAGAGTATGTGCGGGCATGGTGGTGTGTACCTCTAATCCCAGCAACTCAGGAGGCTGAGGCAGGAGGATAGCAAATTTGAGGCCAGCCTGAGACCAACTTAGTGAGACCTTGTTTGGAAATAAGAAATAAAAAAAAATCTGGGATATAGCTCAGTGATAGAACACTTACCTAGCATGCTTGAGGCCCTGGGTTCAATCCCCACTACCACCAAAAAAAAAAAAAAGCATAAAAATTATTCTGAACTGATTCAGTATTTCCAGTATAGACCAGAGACTGATCTGACCATCTGCACGCCTTGGTTCCTTAGCACAGTCTACCATAACTACACTTCTCACCTGTGTTGTGTTCAGGTGACTTAGTATTCATGGGGTCCCAAGGTTACATTAATTTTAATGTTATTATACAGGTATGAACATAAAGCTAGGCAAACAAAATTTTCTTATACTTATTACTTTTAAACAACTATAAAAAAAACAAAGTCAGAAAATTAAAATGAATAGAACTCCAGAAATCCTAGACAATTCAAATGTGCCAGGTATGGTGGTGCACGCCTATAATCCCAGTACTTGGGAGGCTGAGACAGGAAGATTGCAGGTTTGAGGCCAGCCTCAGTAACTTAGTGAGACCCTGTTTCAAAATAAAAAATAAAATAGGGCAGGAGGTCTAGCCCAGAGGTAGAATGCCTCTGGGTCCAATGCCTAGTATTACAATCAATAAACAAACAAACAAACAAACAAACAAACAAACAAAACCAAATTAACACTAAAGGGCTGTTTCTAGGGTGAATGTGGCAGTGGCTCTCAGACACAGCCTCTTCAGGGTTTAGAATGCTTGCGTGCTCACACGCGTGTGACATCTTCATTTTCCCGCCGTTCATCTCTTTGGAACACTGGGGAATCCTTTGTTAGTGAAACTATCATGATGTGCTTTGGCCTTTTCTTTGCCAGAATGCGGCATTTACATATTAAGTTTCAGCTGCTCCTTTTTCATTAGCTCGTGGCAAGTAGCAATAATGGTGTCCTACGGTCAACTCTTACTGTGAAACAAGCTACCTCCAAATCCAGTGGCATGGAACGGGTTGGCAAGCCTTTTCTGTAAAGGTTCAGATGTACATATTTTAGGTTTTATGGACTATATGGTGTCCATTGCAATCACAGAGGTTTTTCTACTTACGGTGGGGTTATATCCTGATAAACTCATTGCATGTTGAAAATACCGTAAGTCACAAATTCATTTAATTCCCCCAACCTATCAAACAGTGCTGGTTTCCCCTGTGATTAAGGGGACCTTTGGGAGCTGTGGCTTCCTGGCGCTACCCAGCATCGTGAGAGAATATATACTGCAGATCGCTAGCCTGGGAAAAGAGCAACTCAAGATTCCAAGTATGGTTTCTACTGAATGAATGTAGCTTTTGAAGCATCACAAAGTAGAAAAATCATAAGCCAAACCATCATTAAGTCGGGGCCGTCTATACTCCACCCAGCCGTGGTAGCACAAAAGCAGCCACAGGTATAGCGTGCTCCAATAAAAACTTGTTAGTGCTGAAATTGGAGCTCCATTTAATTTCCACTTCATAAAATATTGCTCTTCTTTTGTTTAATTATCTTATTAGTTTTATTTTCTTGCAATACTGGGGATCAAATAGAACCGAGGGCCTCATGCACGCCAGGCAAGCACTCTATCACTGAGCTACCCACCCAGCCCCTGATTTATTGTCAGCCAATTAAATCTACAAGCCATTCTTAGCTGCTAGGCCATACGGAAACAGGCGGTGGGCTGGACTTGGCCTGCAGGGCATCGTTTGCTGGCCTGGCATAGAACAACAATCACTCGTTCCTGCTTGAGCACCTGCTCCTAGGCTGCAATTCCTCCTTCATAACCAGCTGTCCGCTGGTCACCTGCAGTTGGGCTGATTTTGCTGGGCTGTCAGGGCTGCACAGCCTCAAGCTGCAGGGCAACCTGGCTCCTCACTCTGGAGCCCCCAGACCTGGAGCATGCTGCTCTGGCCCCAGGCTGAAGGACAGGGGATCCTTGGGGAGGCTCGTCTGCATTTCTTTCTTTTTTTTTTTTTAAGGTACTGGGGATTGAACACAGGGCCACTCTACCACAGCTCTTTTTTTATTTTTTATTTTGAGATGGGGTCTCATTAAGATACCATGCACTTGCCTTGAACCTGTGATCCTTCTGTCGTAGCATCCCAAATACTGGAATTACAGGCATGCGCTGTGCAGCTGGCAAGCTCTTCTGCATTTTAAGACCATTTGCCTCATGCTGGTTAAATCCCAATGGCCACACAGTCACATGCCAACTCAAGGGCAAGGACCAGAGGAGTTCAAGCCACCCATAAAACAGTTTAGGGCCGTCACAGGGAAAATGGTGACAGAGATGGGGGAAGAGCTGAGGCTGATTCCGTTATAAACAGCGCTTCTGTGGGTGTGGAAATCTCATAGTGATTTCTATGTTTTTTTTCTTTTTTCTTTTGGTACTAGGGATTGAACCCAGGGACATTCTACCTCTGAGCTACAATCGCAGTTCTTTTAAATTTTTTTTTACTTTGAAACAGGGTCTTGCTAATTTGCTGAGAATCTCACTAAATTGCTCAGGCTGGTCTCGAATTTGCAATCCTCCTGTCTCGGCCTCCTAAATACTGGGATTATAGATGGGTGCCACTATACCCGGCTCTGTTGATTTTTTTAGAAAATGAAAACATTTAATTAAAAAATTTGAGAGAGGGAATGTTTGGATCTTGAGAACATATCCAAAGACTCTAGTTTGAGAAGCATGAATTCCTAGTAAGCTTCCTGGCCTTGACAGTAGGGGTTTGGGGTTTTCTGTCCAGAGAAGAGATCTGATCTATGCTCTCTGGACCTAGTTCAGCACCCCAGCTTAGGGGCCTCAGCAAATTCTGCTTAGGGTTGATGGACGACAACAACAACAACAAAAATAATAGCAGTAATAACAGCTGCCGTTTATGCATACTGAATTATTTCTGTGTCTTAACTCTGTACTTAGCCACAGTCCTATGAGATAGTTAGTATCATCTCCCTTATAGACTGGAAACCTTGAGCTTAAAACGCCAAGTTCCCTGTCCAGGCCTGTGCAGCTCATGGTGGGCCAGGACATCAAACCAAAGCTCAAATTCATAGAATCCGGGCTTCAAATGTGAATATCTAAATGCCCACATTACAGCCAAGCATGGTGGCGCACACTTATAATCCCAGTACTTGGGAGGCTGAGCTAGGAGGATCGCAGGTTTGAAGCCAGCCTCAGCAACTTAGGGAGACCTTTATTCAAAATAAAAAATAAAATAGGGCTGGGGTGTAGCATGGAGGTAGAATGCCCCTGGGTTCAGTCCCCAGTACAAAATAAATATGAACAAACAAACAAATGAATAAATGCCAACACCACATCCTCAGCTATCTTCCCGCCTACACAGAAGCCTCCAGTGTCTTTAGGGAATACTTTTCAAGACTATGGCATAGGTTGTTGCCCTTTCTTTGTTGGATTGCTGCTGCTGAATCTTGGGCAGATTTTATTTTTTTAACGGGTTTATTAGATATAATTCACCTAGCACACAATTCACCCAAAGTGTGTAATTCAGTGGTTTTTAGTAGAGTCATAGGTGAGTGCAGCCATGGCTGCAGGCGACTTTCATGACTGAGAAATCCCATATCCTTTAGCTGCCATTCCTCTCTGTGCTCACCCAACCCTAAGTCACCACGAATCTACTCTCTGACTCGATAGATTTCCTATGCTCAACCTAAATATGAACGAGAGCGTACAGTGTGTGGTCTTTCGAGACTGGCTTCTTGCCCTCAGCTTGATGTGTTCAAGGTTCATCTGGGCTGTACCATGGACCATTCCCTTTCATAGCTGAATACTATTCCCTTGTATGAACACACCATGCTTTGTTTATCTGTTTATCCATGTGGACAGTTGGGTTCTTTCTACCTATTGGCTATTACGAATAATGCAGTTATAAACATTCACGTGGAAGTATGTTTTCATTTCTCTTGTTCATAATACTTAAGAGTGAAGTTAGTGGGTCACATGGTAACTCCATGTTTAATCATTTGAGGAACTGCCAGACTGTTTTCCCCAGCAGCACGTCCATTTCTTCATCCCCAGCATCAGTCTGTGAGGACTCTGATTTCTCCACGTTCTTGCCAGCACTTGTTTTCATCCGACTTTCGATGCTAGTCATCCTGGTGGGTGTGCGGGATACCTCCTAGTGGAGCTTTAGGCCTTTTCTCTGCCTTTTTCTACCTGTTGTTCATTTCACTGGTTATTGGGGAAGAGCCACCCAGGATGGATGTGCAGACTGTGAACTGAACGATTTCGTGGACTGCTTCCCCATCAGCCCTGTTAACTGCTTCCCTCGCCATGCTGACCTTGAAAGACCCTTCCAATCTGCAGCATGATATTTAAAGTTTGTTTCTATCTGGTTCCTCTCTGGACAGAGGCCCATTCCAGTTTGCCTTTTCTTTCTTTCCCTTTTGTTTTCTTCCTCCTCTTCTCTTTCTCTTTCTTTCTCTTTCTCTTTCTCTTTCTCTTCTCTTCTCTGGTCTGGTCTGGTTTGGTCTGATCTTGTCTTGTCTTGTCTTGTCTTTCTGCAGTACTGGCAATCGAACCCAGGGCCTCACACATACCAGACAAGCATTTTACCTCTGAGCTACACCCCCCAGCCCTTTTTATTTTATTTTGAGACAGTGTCTCGCTAAGTTGCCCAGCCTGGCCTTGAACTTGTGATCCTCCTGCCTCAGCTGCCCAGGTAGCCAGGATTACAGGTGTGCACTGCTGTGTCCGGCTCCCTGTTTACATTTTTGCTGCCTCCTGGGCAGGTGGGTTCTTCTGGGCCTCTTTCCCATCTTGCCCGCCTTCACGCTAGGCATGACTGGAGATGGGATTCAGGCCAGTCTGCGTGCTGGCTGCTCCCCGCGGTCCCACTCTAGGACTATGGGATGTCCTCTGCCTTCGCCAGGGGCCACGGTCCTTACAAGAATCGCGGGGCCCGCGTGGGTGGATAGATAGGATGGTTGGTCCTGAGGCTGGTGACCTAGGCCAGAGCCCAGAGGCCTGTGAAGGGAGGAGCCCCGGGTCTTGTGAAGGGAAGAACTGTCCACGCTGGTTACAGGGCTCTGGACACAGATGGTCCTGGGTTCCACTCCCGGCTCTTGCAGCTGCTCAAAGCGTGTCTTTGGACTAGTTCCCTGTTCTCTCTAAGCTCCAGGTTTCAACCTGGAACATTCCCTGGGAACAGCTGGAGATATTAATGCTTGCTGCAGGCATGGAGCCCAGCAGTGATGAGTAGGTCATGGCCAGCTTTACCTTTCTAGTTGCCTTCACCAGTGTTTCAGGAAAGGCCGGGGGAGAGGTGAAGTAAAAAGCAGGAGACATGCATGTGGAACTGGGGATTGTATGTAAACATGCCTGATTTACCAGGTCTACAGGGCCTTTTTAAACGTTAGAAAAGAAGGAAATACTGCCATTTATGATGAACCTGGAGAACGTTATGCTAAGCAAAATAAGCCAGGCACAGATGGACAAATCCTCCCGGATACCACTTGTATTAGGTAGCTTTCCATTGCTATAACAAAATGCCCGAGATAATTAACTTATACAGAGAAAAAGGTTGTTTTGGCTCACAGTTAAGGAGGTTCCATTCCACCATGGCCTGGGGCCTCTGGTGGGCATGCTGGATGGCAGTGGCAGGGAGCAAACTGCTCACCTGTGGAAAGGAAGCAAAAGAGAGTGAAGAAGGAGCCCGAGTCCCACAGTCCGCTCCAGGGGGACACCCCAATGACCTACAGACCTCCCATTAGGCCCCACCTCCTAACGGTTCCACCACCTTCCAAGAGCACCATGGCCCGGGGACCAAACCCTTAACACATGGCCTTAGAGACACTTATCCAAACCCTAGCACCACTTGTATGAAGAATCTAGAATAGCAAACTCATAGAATCAAAGAGTTGGATGGTAGTTGCCAGGGCTGGGGAAAGGGAAAAGGAGGAGGTATTAATCACAGGTGGACAATCTCCGTCATGCAAGATGAGGAAGTCCTATGTACTGTACAGCACAGAGGTAGTGAATGACACCATATTGTACACTTCAGCCTTTGTTGGGGGGATAGATCTTGCGTTGTGTTATCACAATAGCCATAATAATAATAAAATTTAAAAACAGGAAGGAACTTGTGGAGGTGGTGATTATGCTTATGGAACAATTTTGCGATGATGGTTTCACAGGGCCGCACTTCTAGCCAAGCCAGTCCATCCTATGCATGAAATATGTACAGCTTTGAGTATTCCAGTAATAACTTAATAAAGTGTGTGTGTGTATGTGTGTGTGTGTAGTACTGGGGATTGAACCCAGGGGTGCTGTACCACTGAGCTACACCCCCAGCCCTTTCATTTTTTATTTTGCCAAGATTGGCCTCAAATTTGTGATTTTCCTATCTTTTGTGTGTGTGTGTGGTACCAGGGATTGAATGCTATGCCCCCGGCCCTATCTTTTATACTTTATTTTGAAACCAGGTCTCACGAAGTTGCGGAGGGCCTCACTAAGGAGAGAGAGAGAGAGAGAGAGAGAGAGGAGAGGAGAGGAGAGGAGAGCTGAGGCTGGCCTCGAACCCGGATCCTCCGGTCTCCGCCTCCCAAAGTACTGGGATTACAAGCGTGCGCCACCACTCCCGGCTTTGATTTTCCTATCTTAACCTCATAAGTACTGGGATTAGAGGTGTGTACCAGTGTGCCTGGTTAATAAAGTGGTTTTTAAAAAAAGAAATTTGAAGCCAGGCATGGTACTTGGAAGGCTGAAACAGGAGGAAAACAGGTTTGAGGACAGCCTCAGCAACTTAGTGAGACCCTCAGCAACTTAGCAAGACCCTGTTTCAAAATAAAAAGGGCTGGGGTATAGCTTGGAGGTAGAATGCCCCTGGGCTCAATCCCCAGTACTGGGGGGGGGGGACATTTAATAAAAGGTAGTTTTAGAACAATGAAAAGCCTAATTTCCATATCAGTTAAATTAGGGTGAATGGATTAGATCCTGGTTTTGAACTTTTTGAGTCATTTAGGAAGTTATACTCATATGCTAATATTCACAAAATGCTGTGCATATTTTAAGGGACATACTGGTATCCTTGGATACCAGGTTAGGAATCCAGGGTCTGGATAATCTCTGAGGCCCCTGTCCAGTTTCTGGGCACAGAAGAAGTCAGAGTTCCAGTTCCAGTTCAGGGCAGCCTGTTTATCTCTCAGGTCTCCGTCTGCTCAGCTGGAGAGGGGCTGGAGAACAGAGGGGACACCGCCCTCCTCCGGGGATCTTGAGAGAAGCCTCTGGGGGGGTGCCAAAGCACGTTGCCCACTGTGAAAAGCTTCACAAATCATTTCTGTATGCACTTTGTTCTATGAGGAGACACAGGACTGAAAGCAGAATGCTTTGTGGACTCGATGGACTCCTGGAAAGTTGCAGGCAAATCAGGTTTTTGAAAATCCAGTCTCTGCAACATCTGGTCATGGCAGCACATGTCGGAGCCCAGCAGCGAAGCCTCGATGGCGCCAGACGCTGGCTGCAGAGTGGACCCGTCCTCCCCATTAGAATGCTGGTCTGTGCTTCGCAAATTGGCTCAAGCCGGAGGCAGAGCCACAGTGTAGACAGGGTGCTGGGAGAGGCCTGGTGGATTTGGGGGGGGGGGGTTTCAGGGTCATCTTCACCACGCTGCACAGTGGTTAAGACGTGGACTGGACCATCAGAAACCTGAGTTTCAACTCCAGTTTCCTCATGTATTTCCTTTGTGACTTCAGGCAAGGTACGTCATGGCTCTGAACATCGGCTTCGTCATCTGTAACATGAGGACAGTCATGGCGTTCACTTCATAAGTTGAAAGAATTGATGTGACAGTATGTCAGAGTACCTGCCACCATGAAGTGCTGCAGGAGTGGCCGCTGTTGATGACTTTTTATTATTGGTATTGGTATTAGTTATCACCATGATCAGAAATAGCTCTCTGGTCCTCATGGACCAGGCGTGACCCAAGAGGCCCAAGTTATTTTTTGGAGCACCTGTGCACTTAGAATTATCCAATCTTAGTTTTAGACAGAATTTTGAGGCCATTAGGACAGATTTCCACTCCAGTGGGGAAATAATTTTTTTTTAGCTTTCTCATTAGCAGATGCTTAAAAACCCCCAGAAACAGGAAGCTCACCACCTCCCAGGCTGCTCATCGGATCGTGGAGCTGTTCTGCACACTGGGCAGTGATGCCCTGCGCTGAGTCAGGCCTGCATCATCCCTCTGAAGGCATGCAGGCCCCACCTCCCAACATGGCAGCCCTTCCCCACTGGATGGTGGCTCTGCTTCCTCCAGCCTCATCATTCTCTTTGCTCTGCTGTTTGCCTTCCTCTGGTCCAATCCAGGCTATCTAGATACTCCCTGCACCACAATGCTCAGAGTTTCATGACTAGTCCAGGAAGCTCCAGGATCAGAGGGGGTGAGGACTCGGCCTCCAGGGACAGGCAAGAGCGGATGCTGGAAGATGAACCTTCCAGGGCTGTAGCAGACCCTTCCAGGACCCATCTTCATCCAAGGACTTGAGACCCACAGCCTGTTCTTTTCTCAGTGTGGCCCAGACGCATCACTCTGGGGTCATGTGGACTACAGGCCTGTGGGACCCTCCCGCCTCTGCCCAGAACGCCATCACCTCTCTTCTCCAAGATCTTAGCATAGACTCCATGTCCCCAAGAGGGTCCTTGACTGACTCCCAGGCCTCCCAGGCCTCCAACTCAGAGTTCTCGTAATCCCACATAATCCCTCATCATGTAACTCCTGACCGTGTAGTATCGCAGTGGCCTCTCTTCTGTGTCCCATCAGGCTGTGGGCTTTCTGAAAGCAGAGACAGTATCTTCCAGGAGTGCCATTCTATCCCCAGAGCCAGTCCCTACAGCTGTTCTCCTATTGATACTTGTTGAATGAATGAATTCTTGATTAGAGAAAGTACTGATTGGTGGGAAAGATAAGCCCAAAAATATCCTTCAGGAAACCTTGGGACCTGACCAGCATCAGAGGTCTAAGGCAATTCCTGTCCCTTGCAGCCCCCTCCCAGAACTCTCCCCAGGCAGAGCTGCAGAAGGCTGATTACAACACCACAGACCTCCCAGAAGGCAGAGGGAATAACTAGCATTTTGTCCTTTCAGTAATAATCATGATCATGATCGCACTGCTAACAGTGACCAGTTACTGACTGCCTTCCCCACCAGTCGTCATAGTAATGCTGCAAGGGTGGTTTTACCTCATGTAACAGATGAGGAAACTGAGGCACAGCCAGTGAAGCCACCTGCCCAAGGCGCTCAGTTCATCAGCAGTAAAATGGAGCTTCAAGCTCTTTCCTCTGACTCCGTGGCTCTTGCTGCCCAACAGGCGCTCCCAATACTGCCGGCAGGACCCAGACATGTTTTTCTTTCCCCCAGCAGAGAGAGGAGCAGTCAGAAAATGGCATTGGAGGGTGGTTAGTGCTGTCCTAAAGGACAGGGTTCTCCGCCTCCACGGGAGGGTCCCTATAGACTGGAGCATCCACTGGGGAGGCAGCTGGGGGAGCAGAAGCCAGGGCTGCAGGGTTTTTTTTTTTTCGGTACTGAGAATTGAACCCAGGGGCATTCTACCTCCGAGCTACACCCCCAGCCCTATTTTTTATACTTTATTTTGAAACAGGGTCTCACTAAGTTGTGGAAGGCCTCACTAAGTAGCTGAGGCTGGCCACAAACCTGCGATCCTCCAGTCTCAGCCTCCCAAGTACTGGGATTACAAGTGTGTGCCACCACGCCTGGCTAGGGCTGCAGGTTTTGTCTTTTTATCTTTCTGAAATTTTTATAACACAATGGGAGTTTAGTCTCAAAAATAGACAATAAAGCAAAAGAACCCCACTTCCCACTTTCCTCCCCTCTAGAGGTTTCCCAAGCTGAGAGTTTGGAGTGTATTTCCTAGAATTTCTGTGCTTATATAAATACATGGGTGTGGGCTGGGGATGTGGCAAAGCGCTTGCCTAGCAGGGCTGAGGTGCTGGGTTGATCCATAGAACTGGGAGAAACACACACACACACACACACACACACACACACACACGCACGCAGAGTAGTGCACTGGGAAATGTTTGACAACCTGCTGGGGTTGGTGGGGGAATGCATGCCAATTTCTGAGGTGTAAACGCTCCCACTGTGGCTGATGTCAAGCTGGACAACATGAAATCACTGTATGTAGAGTTGGGAAGGAATATGCAGTAGCAACTTGTATATGGTATTTCTACTGCACAAATTCAGTAGACCTGATACTCTCAAGAACGTACGTGTTAGTCAGTTTTCCATTACTGTAACAATATACCTGAGATAATCAACTTATCTGGTGAGGGAAATTGTTACCAAATTGACAGGTAGATAAACACCATCATCAACAAAATGCTCACTATAATTAGGGCTTTAAAGAAAGTAACAGAATGTCACGGAGCAAATGATGTGGGAGGCCAGGAGGATGTGTGTGTGTATGAGGGGGGACTTACATTAGGGTCAGATCAGGAAATTCTTACTCTGTGGAGGTGACAATTTGAACCCTAAAAGATAAAAAGAGGGCTGGCATCTAAAGCTTGGTGGGAAAGTTTTTAAAAGGATGTGTTTACTTGGGTGGCATTTCTGTAATGTCCTAAGCATGCAAAATGGAGTCATACATTGTTCTTAGAGTAATCAATTCCATTCATAAAACGGGAAGGCTCCCCACCAGATTCAGGATGGTGGGTACCCTCAGAGGGAAGGAGAATGAGCCAGAGACAGAGAGGGTCTTCAAGTACATCTTGGGATTTTCTTGGGGCAAAAGGAGAGAAAGAGCTGAGATAAATATAACCAGTATGAATTTTTTGGCTCCAGCCGATGGGTGCAGGGATGTCAGCTGCGTTGTTCTTTATCATTTCCAAATGCTTGAAATATTTTATGATTATGATTATGTTTTAAGAGTAGAGAAAAAAGGTTCTAGGCACGGAACCAACCAAAGTTAGGGCTTGCTCCCAGAGCACTTGTGGGTGCAGGGAGAAGCAGAAGGTCAGTTGGATGGGTTGGCAGGGTCAAATATACAGGCCTTGAATGCTATGATGATGTGTATAGTAAGTGTAGTGGATAAATCTTGAGCTGGTGAGTGGCATGATCTGATTTACATTAATACAGAATTACTCTGCTGCTTCGGGGAGAATCAATGGACAGGTCAGAATGGCATCAGAGGATCAGGAGTTTAGACCTATGGGGTAGCTCTGCTCCACTGAGTCCTCCAGGAACCAACCTTGGTCTAGCTCCTGTGTCCACACTTATCAGACTGCACATTATATGCCAGTAATACCTCAATCAACCTGTTGGAAAAGGAAAAAGAAAGAAAATGTCATAATGAAATCAAAAGAGGCAGAATGAAAGAAAAGGATGGATCTGAAAAAAAAGCAATTAAAAACCATGGGGTGAAAATTTTTCATTGAATGAACGGTACTTATTTAAATGGGAAGCAAAGGAAGAAAGGAAAAACTTAAGTAGATGGGAAGAACTCTACACTGGATACAGTCAAAGAGAGAATTAGTGAATTGGAGGAGAGTTCTGAGAAATTTTCCTAGAGACTGCCCAGAAAGGTAAAGAGAGAAAAATATGAAAGAGTAGTTAAAAGATATAGAGGACAGAATGAGCTACTCCCATATATGTTTAGAATTCTACCAGAAGAGAATCAAAAATATAATGGCTGAGAATTTTCCAGAATCAAAGAGATATAAGGTTTTAGTTTGAAAATGCTCATAAACAATGAAGAGACTTTTATAGAAATCTCTGCTTCAAAACTACAGAGCAAATGGCAGAAAATCAGGAATAAAGGAAAAGTCTTCAAACTTACCATAGACAGATTATCCACAAAAGACCAACATTAGACTAACAGTAGGTTGCTTATGACCGCATGGCTGTATTTTTGTAAATCTTTAAAGGACTGGAAGAAAATAAATCTTAATCAGCCTAGAATTCCATGCCTTACTGAAGTCTGATATTCAAGAATGATGGTGAAATAAATACATTTTTACTGAAGAGAACTGACCCCACTTAAACCCTGAGACTCTTGAATATTTAGAGGTTGGGGAGAGGAGGCGCCCTCTCAAGTCACAAATGCCCAGTCATTCAGTGGTGGCTTTCGTCTTCCACAGAAACTAGGGAGTGAGAAGGGCTGGATTCAGCTTTTATTGCTGTAGTGTGCACAAGGCTGCTGGAGAGGGTGCTCATTGGCCATGTTGCTGGGTATTACATCCAGATAGAGGAGAGAGATGGTCCCACCCATCTCCCAGGGATCCAAAACACCTTGAAGGGCCTTTTGTTTTTCATGTGTGTGCACCCTCCAGCATCTCTGGGAGAATGGGAGTGGGTGGAGGATAGGTGGCAGGGATTCTGGGACCCCAGCTTGGGGTTTGGCCCTGTGACCGTCAGGACATTCTAGGAGGATGGTAGAGAGAAGGGAGGTGAGCCAGTGGAGGGCCAGGCCCTGGACCCTGGGTGGGAAGGAGTCCAGGGACACGAGAGGCCTTTCTAGAATGGCCTATTCTAGACTCTCTCTGTCTGTCTTTCAGATTGTGGACAAGAACAACCGCTACAAGTCCATAGATGGGTCAGACGAGACTAAAGCCAACTGGATGAGGTGAGTCTGGCTCAGCTGCCTTCCTGGGAGCCCTGCGGCCTCTGGAGAGGCCAAGGGAGCATGGTGGGCCTGTGGGGTCTCCAGGGGTGGAGGTCTCCAGGACTGCTGTTTACAGCGTTTGGGATATGTCTAGCTTTGGGGACCTTCCTTCATCTGGGCTTCCATCGGGGGTTCTGGACGAAGGCCTGTGGCCAGGCTGGCAGGCTACAGGGACCCCAGTGGCCACACACGAGGTGTGTCTGAAGTCTCCAGGCCCCGGGCCTGGCAGCACTCCTGGGGAGGGAGCGAGAGTGTCTCTCCCCCACCTAGGACTGTGACACCGTCTCACCAGGCCAACTGCTGCGTGGTGGGGAGTCATGCCAGTGCGGCCCCAGCAGCTGTTTAAATGGCACCCATGGAGGAGGAGGCCCTGGCAGGGGCTCCAGCCATTTTACACTATACTTGCTGCAGGGCTGGAGGGGTTTTAGAGCGGGTTCTCCCTGGCTGGTGTGTAGCATAAGAAGTTTGCACCAGAAGGGTCTTAAAGGCCAGCCAGAGAGAAAGCAGGAGATGGCCGAGGGTGGCCCTGGTGGCCGAGCTGAGTCTGGGACCCAGGGCTCAGCACTGGCCTGTGAGGGTCTTGTGGGCGAGTGTATGGGGGGGGGTGGGACAGCAGACTGGCCTGTTGCCCCCTTGGTGGCGTCTCTCTGGGACCCAGTGGCAGTGGTTGGGATGTGGGTCTGGGTAAGGAGGGAAGCAGGGCTTCAGGCTGGATCCTGACCCCATGGCACCGTGGACCTGGGACCTCTGTGGGCATTCGTGTAGTCCAGGACCTGTGGGGCTGGTGGGTGGAGCGTGGTGCAGCGAGGGACTTACAAAGAGGGAGTTTGCTGTAGTTAAACTCTTAAGTGCTTCCAAGCGGATGAGGAGAAACTGGCTGGTGGTGGGTGGTCACGGCTGGGTCTCGGGCGCCCTTCCCGGTGGCCTCGCTGCTCACATCTGCTCTTTGGAGAGGCCAGGTCAGCTGAGCTTCAGTTGCCCCTTCCCAGAGCACAGAGGGTTCTTCCTCTTATTTGTTGGGGTGGCTGTTCCCACTGCCCGTCAGCAGGTGCAGAAGCAGGGATGAGCAGACCGCCTTGTGGCACAAGGACAGATGCCCACTCACCCACCTCCTATCATATGCTCTGACAGCCATTGCCTCAAAAGTGGCCCCGCGGAGGTGGTTGGACACTCCCACAGCCTTCTCCCCACCACCGGGCCCTGGTCAGTGCAGCACATATATGCCTTCTCCCAAATGCTGGGCACCTGTGTGCACTCAGACCTGTGCTGGGCGCTGGGGCGGGTCAGCCCCGTCCTGCCCTCCCGGCCCTCCCAGTCTCACACCTGTCATCCCCGAAGTGCCTTTTTCTATTGAGGTTGTTGTGTGGAGTCACAGGCGGTATGCTGTGCCGGGCCAGATGGAGGAGGAGGGGGCCTGCGACATGGGCTCCAGGGGCCAGGACTTGGTTTGGGGGCACTGTGAGGAAGTGGGCCTCGCTCTTGTCTGGCTCCCAGCAAGTGGGAAGAGTGTGTCTGAGCGTTCTAACCCCAGCTGTCCCGCGCTGTCGCTTTCAAGGCTCTAGCAGCTTTGGCTCTAGAGAAAGGGATTCCTCATCTGAACCAACTTGGCCATCGTCTGGCACCCCAGTTTCTGACCGATTGGCCTGGGATGAGCCTGGGGCCTTGGCATGTTTAAAGCTCTCCGTAGCGATTCTGACGTGCCTGCCACTCAGGTTGGGAAGCTCTGCTCTGTTCTGGTCTTTATGACACATTCGTCAAACTGCAGCCCAGAGCAGGGCAAGGTCTTGCCCAGGTTCATGCAGTAGCAGAACAAGAACTGGAAGCCATGGCTCTGGACTTCCAGGCCAGGGTCCTTTCTGTTGAACACAAGGGACCAGGACGAGCATGGCTCTCTGGGCCATGGGCGGGCGCTGGTGGGGTGGGGCCTGCTCTGACCACCTTGCCAGTGTGGGCCCTGTCCCGATCTGAGATGGCACTGGGGTAGTCAGTCCCAGCGGGCAGACCCTCAGCTGCGGAGCAGTCAGGGATAGGTGTGTGCTAAGCTTCCATTTGGACAGCTTTTTCTGGTTTGCAGACACTTCATTGCGCTGTCACAGCCTAGGGGCTTGGGGACAATGTGACGGAGCCAGTTTCTTTACAAAAGAAAGTGGCGGCCCCTTCCAGGAGGGAGATGGGCACTCGGGTTTTGAGCGCTGACCCTGCAGCCACTCTGTGCTAGGTGCTCTGTGTGTGGTGATTCTTAGCGAGGGCCTGTTTTGTGCCCACAGTTTTGTGGGTGGGCGCTGCTGGTCTGCACCAGGTAGAAGTCAAAGATGCTGATAAACACTCTACATTACAGGATTTCCCCCTCTCCTCCCAACAAGGAATTTTCCAGCCCCAAATGCCCACAGTGGCATGATTGAGAAACTGCTTAGACTCCCTCCGACAGCCCTGGGAAGGGGCCCTGGAATGATCCCCCTAGTTTTACCAGGGCCCTGAGGCCCCAAGGAGACTAGGCCTCTGGCCCCAGGTCTGTCTGCGTGCAAGGCCTACACCTGGCCATTGTCTCAGGTCGGGTACCCAAGCCCCAGCCTTCCTCTCCCTGACTTCTGGGCCCTGGTGTATTGGGGGTAAGGACGGGAAGGGCTGAGGCTCTCGGTGCTGCTGGCCTCTCGTGTGGAGGAGAGGAGCGACTCGGGCTCTGGTTTCTCTCTGTACCCTGGTGTTCTCTCTTGGGTGGACCTCTTGACCCTTGTAGCACTAATTAAAGGGTGGACAAAACCATGATGTGGAAAAGTCAGGTTACAAAACCAGGGCAGGTGCCAGGTCAGATGGAAGAGGGGACTGTGCCCAGTGTCCCTGGCCGCCCTGTGGACATGGAATCCAAGGCCACTCCTGGGGTCCATCAGAGTGGAGCTTATCTCCTGACGGATGTTCATGTTCATGGGCTCCTCAAATTCTACCAAAAACACCACCATAGCCACTCAGAAAGGAGCTGCTGGTGGTGTATCTATGGGAGGCGGCCCGCTCTGCACACACTGGCAGGGACCTGGGGACAGGTCGGGAGGGGATGTGAGCCACAGTGATGGCATAAGCTTTCTGTGATCACACCGTAAGGATGGCGCCACCAGCTGACGCCACACGCCACCGCAGCCCATTGCCACGCCGTGCATCCAGCTGTGTGGCTGTCTGACATCGCTCTGTAGAAGCAGGGTTCTAACGCCGGCCTCAGTAAGCATCCTTTGTTCCTTCTTAGGGCTTGAGAGCACTTTTACATCATTAGGCCTCTCCCTCCTTAGCACCAACCCCCAGAGGTTGGTGGGGTTGTGATTCCCATTCTGCATGGGGAGAGCGAGGCAGGAAGGTTAAATGAACTTGATCCGCCCCAGCGCTCACTGCTGGTAAACGGTGAGGCCCGGCCTACACCGCAGGCACCATGGCGCCCCACCCGCCTAACACGCGCCGCTCCTTCCCACTCTCCCTTCTGAGGAGTAGTGGAAGGGACCTCTCAGTAGGAGGGTTTGGCGGGGGCCAGGTCGCCCCAGGTACCTCCTGGCTCCCTGGCTAGGGGCCGGCGATTAGGAAGGAGGAGGACCACCTGCCTTGATGGTCATTTACCCAATTGTGCTTTGTGGGATATTCAACCCAAGGAACGTGGCACCCCTGGCAGAGCGTAAGAGGAAGCCCAAGTTCTCCAAGGAGGAGCTGGACATTCTGGTCACCGAGGTGACCCGCCACGAAGCGGTTCTCTTTGGGAGGGAGACCTTGCGGCTGTCCCATGCCGACAGGGACAAGATTTGGGAAGGCATAGCTCGGAAAATCACCTCCGTCAGCCAGGTGCCCCGCTCCGTCAAGGACATTAAACACAGATGGGATGACATGAAACGGAGGACCAAGGACAAGCTGGCCTTCATGCAGCAGTCCCTGTCGGGCCCTGGGGCCGGGGGCCGGGCGCCTACCATCGTGCTCACTGCCCACGAGAGGGCCATCGAGTCGGCGCTGCTCACGGCCCGTTCTGGGCACAACTTCCCCAGGGCAGAGCTGGACGTCACCGACAGCCCTTCGACCAGCTGTGAGTATCGCCCGCCGCTTTGGCCGGCCCGCCAGGCGCTTACTCACGCACGGCCCTTCTCCTCCCGCCCCTCTCTGCTTTGCCCACTCTTCCCAGTGTCCCCTCCTTCTCCCACTTCTGTCCTGTCTCCTCTCCTTGGGCTTTCCTTCTAGAATATTCACTGAGCCCCTTGGTGCCGGGAGCTGTGCTGGGAGCCAGCAGGGAGAGCTGTGTCTAAAACCACCACAGGCCCTGCCCCTGGGGAGTTCCTGGACCTGTGGGAACAAACAAAAGAGTTAGATAGTTGCTGGGTCCATCTGCAGTGAAGGAGCCAGTGCTGACCGCACGCACAAGTCCCAAGCGCAGGGCTGGAATCTGACCTGTACGGTCACAGGGTCCAAGGCCACCCTGACCTTCTTTCTGGAGAGTTTTTGAACCAGGGCCCCTGCACTGCGTTATGCATGTAAATGATACAGCAGGCCTGTCTGAGAGTCAGGAGGCCCCCTGAGGAAGTGACTATAGGACCTAGTGAACTGGGAAGGGTAAGAGTTAACCAGGCCTGGTGTGAGGCACAGACGAGGGGAGGGAGAGCGTGCAGGCAAGAACGGCATGTACAGAGGAGGCCCGCATCAGGAAGGCGCTTGGCACGTTCCAGGAACATGGAGAAGCCAGGGAAGCCCCAGCGTAGCAGGCGAGGGTGTGGGGGAGGGACACGAGCCTTGGCTGCCTGGCCAGCAGGGCCCGGCCATGGAAAGATCCCTTCCTTTCTCTCTGTGCCCAGGCCACTTGCTTGATTTCTGTATTTATTTTCTGCACCCTGTCTTCTGCCCTGGACTGCCCTCTCCCCCTTCTCGGCTGTCTGAGCCCCTCTGTCCTTCCTGGCTCACCTGCCCCTCCTTGCTGCTTCTGTCCCTCCTCCCACCCCCTTATCCCTGCCTTTCCCCTCTGCTTCCTGTGTGTCAGAGGGACTTGGAGACCAGGACCTTGGGGGCTCTTTCTAGTTGGGGCTCACCAGAAAGTCACTTGGGGCCCCTCAGCGAGCAATCGGGGCTGCACGCCTTTCCCAACAGCTTCTGCACACATGGCCCCCACCCTCAGCCACAGTCCCCATGGGAGGCCAGGAACAGGCAGGACGACCCTGCCAGTGGGAGGCCTTTCACAAGGCCCGCCTTCCCTCCCAGCCCCTTGCTGGGGATCTGCTCATTTCCTGTTTGGCTGGGGCTCCCAGCAGGTGCGATTCACAGGCTCTGGGACTGGAAAGGAACGTGGAGACCCTCTAGTCTGACTTCCTTGATACCCACACAAGGAAACTAAACTCCAGAAATGGAGGTGGTCCTGAAGTGTGTTCAGAACCAGGACTCCAGCCCAGTCCACCAGCTCCGTGTGAAGCAGGGTTTCCCAAAGCCTCAGGGTGATTCCACCCAATTATGAGAAAAAGAAGAGGGCCCCGCATCCAGTAAAGCCCATTCCCTGAATCCTGCCCTGCTCACCCCAAAGGCAACCTGGGCTGGCAGGAGTGCATCCACCCCTCCCCCAGGGACTGGCTGTGCCAGCTCAGCCAGGGGCCGGATGGCAAGAGGCCTTGCAAGGGAGGGGATGGCACCACCACAGTGGGCCTCACTCTTTCCAGCCCTTTCTGGGATCCCGGGGGGCGGGGGGAATGGCTGCTCTCCCGCCAAGCAGGCTCAAGAAAGGCACCAGGGTCTTACTGTGCATCAGGCCTCTGTGAGACCCTGGGGCCCCTGGGGGACAGCTCTGAATCCAGTCCCACCAGTACAGGCAGGGAGGGTCTGCCTGACAGTAGGGTTCACTTGTCACATTTTTATTCCTGCCACAGGGACTCATCAGTCCATGATCTCAGTCACCTGAGAGCTGAGGCCACCTGTGCAGGGCTGGGCCCCTTCCTGCATCCTGCAGCAAGTGGCAGTCTGATGGTCCAGCAAGATCGAACACTCGTGGGTGGGGAAATGGTGGACTTGACCTGGCAGCCCCTTGGGGGACAATGGGGGACAAGGCCTGTCAGGGCTGGTGGCTTGTTCCTTAAAGTCCTGCTGGTGCCCTTGCCACCCCTGCCCACTCTTCTCCAGCTTGTGAGCGCCCTCTGCGGTGATTTAAAGCTGCAGATTCCAGCAAGGCCACAAGGTGGCCCCAAACAACTCGGAAATGGCCTCGGGGCATCTGGTGTTCACACCAGACCACCGCAGTGCCTTTCTGTCAGCTCTGCAAAGCGCCTGCGGTCTGTGATCTCTCTCTCTCTCTCTCTCTCTCTCTGTCTCTCTGTCTCTCTGTCTCTCTCTCTCATTTCTTTGGTACTGGGTATTGAACCCAGATACATTTTACCTCTGCGCTATAACCCCACTCTACCTCCAGCCCTTTTTATTTTGAAACAGGGCCTCACTAAGTTGCTGAGGCTGGCCTCAACCTACGATCCTCCTGTCTTAGCCTCTCAAGCACTGAGATTACAGGCATGCACCACTGTGCCCGGCTTATGATCTTACTTATTCTTTACGAAGCTGGCTGGGCAGCTACAGGGGTGGGTAGGTAGAGAGAGCAGTCAGTATCATTACTTTGCAGAAAATGAATGGCAAAGAGATGTAATGACGACTACGGGGTGGACATGCTGTCACTGGGACTGGTGTCTCCAACTCCCCTGGCCTGGGCCCATTCCCTAGAATATGACTGTTTTCATGGGAGAAAGGGAACCTGCTCACACTCCTTCTCCTGGGGTGCCTGGCCCACGTGCCTCAGTGACTTGGGGAGCAAGTATTTCCTCAAGGGGGGTGCTAGTCGAGGCCGAGGGTGGCAGGGCAGGGGTGCCAGGGTGTTTTCCTGGGTGGGTCCAAACCCTAGGCTGCCCCCTTTCTCCCTGTTGTAATCATTGTCCTTTTCTGCTTCTGTCCCCCAAGATGATGAAGATGAGGAGGTGCCCGGGCCCTCGCGGCAGCCTCTCCGGGTGCCCCTGCAGCGGCCTCCAGAGGACGAGACCCACCCGGCCAGGCCCACCCTGCTCTGCTCCTCCTCCTCCTCAGACCAGTCCGAGACGGTGGGCCCCAAGCCAGAGGCCCTGCCCCGTCCCTCGCCCCAGGCCTCCTGCAGGACCCCACGGCCGCGCCCCAGCTCGCCTGCCCCCGGCCTGGACTGGCAGCTCCTCCACATCCACGCCCAGCAGACCGAGGCGCTCCAGCAGCTCTGCCAGCAGCTGGTGACGGTGCACCAGGACATGGCCAGCAGCATGCATGCCATTGGCCAGGCCGTGGCTGAGCTGACCAGCCGTGTCGGTCAGATGTGCCAGACGCTGACAGAGATCCGGGATGGGGTTCAGGCATCTCAGAGGGGGCCGGAAGGGACAGCCCCCGTGGGCTCCACTCCCCAGGCCCAGACGACCCCGCTGAACCCCCAGCAAGCTCCCCCGGCACCAGCCCCCGCACGGACTACCAGGTCTCGGAAGAGAAAGCACAACCTCTAACCCAGCCGATCTGTGCTGGGAGGAAGAGAGATGGAGAGGGGTGTCTGCCCTTGAGACAGGGGCCGGTCTCTTGGGTCCAGGAACAGACCTACAGTCCGTGACCCTTGTAGGACACTGGGGCTCTGTCACCTCCTTGCCCTGGCCTAGTGCAGGTGGCTGCCTCTGCTCTCACAGAGCATGTGTTCAGCCCTCTCCCTCGTCTTTGGCGGATGCTCAAGATGCAAGAAAAGCTCCCTGCTTGATGCTTGCTTGGCCTGGAGGGTCGTCCTCCTCTCGGTCTGTATCCCATGGCAGTGGGCCTTGCAGGGAAGAGGGGAAAGAGTGGGGCGATCTGAACAGACACGGCTTCCAACCTTGAGGCTGCTGACTCCACCTCTTGACCTTTGGGGCCCAGTCTCTGCTTTCCAAGTGGGCGTGGCCTGAGGACAGGTGGGGTGAGCTCAGCCCTTCAAGGAGGGGCCTGTCCCCCTCCTCGGCTCTAAGCCCCTCGGCTCTAAGCCCCTGGGTGGTGCCCCCGCCTTGGCCCTCCGCTCACCCTCGTGCAGTGCGCGTGCTCAGCTGCTGTGCTTGCCTTTCGCGGAGTGGGGAGCAGAATGGAATGATGTCGGGAGGGAGGAGACCATCGGACATGCTGAGAGAGCACTTATGCTTTCCCTGTACTTGTAGATACCATGTGATCTCAGGGGTGCTCAGCACAGCTGAGAGGCAGCTCAGTTGGGTGTTATTATCATCATCTGCGTTTCATAGATGACAAGTGACACAGCCAGTTAGTGGGGGGGGCAGGACTGTGGATTTTTCCAGCTCTGGTGTTCAGGGGCCAGGTCTGGAGTTGTGGGAGCAGGGGGGTCTTGCTCCTTGCCTAGCCTCTGGCCCCCGCACCTCTGCCCCTGCCTCCGCTCCTCTGGGTGGAAACGGGGGACATGGTGGCATTTAGGTGCATCTAGCACCCTGCCTCACCCCTAAGAATCATAGCCAGCCACTGTGGAGAGGGAGGGCCCAGTCTTGGGAGCCAGAAGGCAGCCCTCTCCTCTGGCTTCTGAAAGAACCCATTCCATGTCCCAGCATGCCTTGCCTCTGCTTGCTTGGGCTGCGTTTGCACTAGCGATACACATCTCTAGCTTCGTGTTTCCTTTTGGGGTGTGGGGAGAGAGCTGGGTTCTTAGGGCTAGGAAGGGAGGTGGCAGGGGACAGGTGCAGCTCAACTCTGTATCTTCTTTGCTTCCCAGTCTGAGGCTGATCCCAGCAGATCTTTCCTGCCCCAGCCCTCCACCCTCTCATCCCGCCCCCTAGAGCTGCAGCGGGGGCTGGGAGGCTTGCTGCACCCAGTCCTGCCCAGGCTATTCCTGGAGTGCTGCTTATGAACCTAGACCAAGCTTTGTCCCAGGCAGGGAGAATGGAGGGCACCTGCCATGTCCCTGTGCCCTTGGCCCATCCCCCCATTCTGTGGTTCTCTGGGGGCTCCCGCCCCCTGAACTGAACACTCTCCTGCCCATTGGCCCCCTGGCTTGATTATTGCCTGGAATTTCCCTGCCCTCGTATGCTGGAATCAAAGATTGCCTTCCGAAGTATTTTTGTTAAGATGGCAATAAAAAGAAATCGATCTCACACTTTGAACACACCCAGGCTCCAGGATCTTTCTTTGGTGTGTACTCTCTTTCTTCGCTTCCTGCGGAAACCTCAAGGCTCCCCAAGCAAGGGTTAGGTGATTAAGGAAAAGCATGCAAGTCAGAGGGGCACCAGTGGCCCTTGCAGCTCCCTGTTGCCCGTGTCCAGCCCCGTGCTGGCCCTCAGAGGAAAGGCAAGGACCACGTGACCAGAGGGAGGCAGAGCGTTCACCTATCATATGTTCAGTTGTATTTCATTCCTCTGCACATTGAAAGTGAGATGGTGCTAAATAAATTTTACCTTATGATCCCTAAAAGTAAGTTAGGGTTTCCAGGAGACTCCATTTGCCAGTTCACTACCTGGCTACCCTGACACGTGAACCCTTTTTTGGACACGTCCCTACTAATCTTGGTGTCTGTCTATTGCAGGCAAGGCCCTGCCAGATCTGAAGCTTCTCGAAGTGGCTGAAGGGGCTTCCTCTGGCTCCCCGGGAGTGTCCTCAGCAGAGCAGGGCCTCCTCACCTGTCCACTGCCCTGGCTTGCCACCAGCCACAGAGAGCTTCTCCCAGGCAGGAATCCTCTTTCTGAAAGGTTCTAACCTACCTTTGGCTTTGGTAAGCAGGCCGTCCTCTGCAGTTTTGGGCCAAAAAGCATGGCCACGGAAGTCAAGACTATATCCAACTTCCAGGAGATGCAGAGATGCCGTGAAACTGGGCCCGGGGTCACTCCTAACCCCCAAGGTCAATGTGACTGGCTAGCTTTTCCCTCTGGCCCCTGGTCAGGAAGGGGCCAAGTTGTAAGCTATAAACCGGAAGTGGAGTCAGAGCAAAAGGGACAGGGGTGAAGAGTGTCATCAGTTTGGGATGGAAAAGATTTGAAGCTAGCTCATGAGAACAGGAAGAGGAAATGGGCCAGTGCGTGGAAATGGATGGGAAGCCTCGAAGGGGCCTCGGGCCCTGTGGAAGCTGGCCGGCCGGCTAGCATTCTGTCCCAGGCAGGGAGACACCTGCTGGGTGAGGGCATTACTCAAAGCCCCTCCCAGCCAGGAGGCCTAAGCCTGTGAGAAGGCAGACCCCCACCTCTTCTCCATTTCCGCCTCTCTGACCCGGACATCTTCCTTTCCCCAGAGAGCAGTGGGGCTGAGTCTGGCCTTCGTCCATTTTCTGCAACCAAGTGGATGCCTCCTGGGGTTATTTTATCAAGTTGAAACTGATAGTCATTTCCTGACCCAGGTAGAAAATACGACGCATTTGATAAGACACAGCGGGTGAGGTCTGAGAATTGTCTCTGTGCTCATCCGTCCAGTACCCATGATCAGGAAAGAGGCTGGAATAAAAACAATGTACTATCCTCATAAAAGATCCAGTCCAGAACTCCATCCTCTCCCCCACTGCTACCCAGCCCCTCAGTTGCTTCAAAGGTGCCTGAGTCTGCAGGTGGGATTTGAACTGCTAGCCGAGGAGCACCAGCTCCATGGAGCAGCCTGGACGGGCAAGGGAGGGACCTGCAGCTCAGATCTCCTTGCAACAGCTGCTTAACCACAGTGAAGAGAAAGACATTGGCTCCCTGGGAGCCTTGCACTCCTGGGGATGGCTCTTGCTTACTGCAGCCATGTGATGGGCCAGACATGGCCCTTCATACAGGGGTCACCAAGGGGACAGCAGGCTCTTGAGAATGGATCATGCATTAGGCACTACCACCAAATACTTAACTGTGGAGCTGGTTAGATAGAGGTGATGGGTATTGGAACTTAACTGGTTCTATTTAGCTTTACCTCAAAAATTATATCGCATGAACATTTGTTCTTGGCAGGTGAATGCATTGTTGTGGCTCACTGAGAGTTGCCATATATATCTTTATTTCAAATGCCAAGTTTTAAAACAACCAAATACAAGAGACTGAACACATTTTGACCTGCCTTTGAAAATACTTCGTGATCTACACAAAGACCTGGGGTGCTCTTTCTAAAGAACGGTTCTTGTTGGGTAGAAAAGCATCACGGGGTGGAAGGAGAAATTGACTTTATCTTTCTAAGCCTTTTGACACTCTAGACGTTGAATAAATAGATCCCCCATAGTAACATGTTCCTCAGCCATCTTTTCCTCTTCAAGTTGAGTAATGGGGAAACAACTCCAGCTTTTAGAGCTGGGAGCCGTGTAGAAGACAACGAAAGGGGCAAAGGGGACAGTATTCTCCTTCCACGTGCTCTGTGATCCAATGGCTCTTTGGAGAACAAAGATGAATGGAGGGTTTGCTTCCTGTGTTTATCTGGGAGCAGGAGCGTTTGGAGCTACCTCAGTGGGGTTCTGCACTAGCCACTAGACTGATTATTTTTGGATGTTGAATCTCAGATTCTTACTGAATTGGGGACTGCAAAATAATTTACACATTCAGAATTCTCGGGTATGGAGACAAGGCCAGTTCTGTAGTTGGAGAGTTAGGATTGGGAAGTGGTAACTGAGATGACTTCTGCCGGCTCAGGGTTTGCTTTCCTTTTCTGTAAGTTCTTGGCTAATGTTGTCAAGGTTGGGTGCATGGAAATAACTGTATTGCCTTCACCACTTGGGAGATCAGATTTGGAGAACACGAAGCTCTGAGGCTAAGATCCAGGACAAGATGCAAGTTCTGAGGATCTAAGCACCAGAAATCCTGCTTCCAGGGTAGAACCTGTGACTTGCTGCTCTCTAAGGAGCCAAGCAGCCAAAGCCAGTGTTTGCTCTCCCATCTTCCTTGTTCTTGGTTCCTCTGGGGTCCGTGCCACATTCTGCTGACAGCGTGGATCGCTCCCTGGACCCCAGTGGACCCCTTTATAAGGCAACAGCTTCCTTTAAGTCCAAGCTGGGTAGATTCACCAGGGGACCATTCAGATAAGGGCAGGAATGGTACGAGGATGGCTGGCGCTGACTCAGTGGTGTCCCCAGTATAGATCCTTGGTGCTACTGGCCACTGTGACTGTCACTGCGATCTCAGACTGGAATTGGCATTTGTGTATTTCTCTTCTTTCTGTTGTGGGAGAGATAAATAGTAAAACATGGTTATTGAGGAAACCTGGAAAGTACAGAAAATTACAAAGAAGATCCATCCATAATGGATAATCACTGTTAAAACGCTGTATCATTCCTTCCAGCAGTTCACAGAGGTTGTTTGTAAAGCGGAATTGGAAGCGCAGTGTAAATGGCTTTTGCTCCTGTTCTCGCTCCGCATTCTGTCCGCACTTAGCCACGTCACGCATCTTCGCCACCATTTCTCTATGAACGAGTAACAGTCCATCGTGCGAATGTTCCATCGTTTACTAAGCCGCGTGGATGTTTGGCTTTTGCACGTTTATAAATAATGAAGCAGTCAGCGTAGTGGGAGGCAGGGTTGGCATGGTTGCTCCACATCTTATTCCTCTGGCTCCATGCTACCACTGTGTTTCCCAGAGGGCTGTGCCAGTTTATTCTGCAACATCAGTATAGGAGATGCCTTTCGAACCACCTTTAGCAACACGAATATTATCACTGACAAACTTCTGCGCCAACAAGACCATGTGCTGCCCTGTGCTGCTTTTCTTACTGGTGATGCTAAACATTTTTCACGTATCCATTGCCCATTTGAAGTCTTTCTGTGAATCACTGTTTCCCTTGGAGTATTTCAAATATCATTCCTGGGGCTATGCCAGTCAGACTTTGAGTTCTTCCCTGACTTTTGAGCGAAACCATACCATGAGGGAAAAAAGGGTTATTTCCAACTACCATCTTAGATGCTCGCGTGGCACAGACCCTAAAACTCCAAATAATTCCCTATGGCCCTTTGTCCTTTGTCATCACCCTGCCTTTTGGAGATGGGTCAGGTGGCAGGCTGGATGGTGGGAATGTCATTTTAGGGAAACTGGGTGGGGGCTATGCATAGATTCTGAGATTGACAGAACTTGATGGGTTACCTGGGCACTGCTGAGTCGGTACTTTATGCCCACCTAGGAACCATGGCTCATGGGTTATACTGGGAAAAGCTTGGGCCGCGAAGCTGCATCTGCCATTTATTAGCCGTGTAACCTCAGACAAGTTACTTAACCTCTCTGAGTCTCACTTTCCTTACCTTCAATCATTTAGTTAGAGTAACCAGGGTTGGCTAACCTTTCGTGGTCTCTTATTAACCTTCCTCCTCTGTCCCCCATTGGATCCTCTGTAAAGATTTTAATTTTTGATATTTAGTAAATGACCTCTTGGGCACCCCTGTCGTGTGGGTTATTTCTGCTGGGCTTTGTGAAATACTGAAAAGGCCCAAGGCCCCCACCCTTACCACCACCAGAGGCTTGCTGACGTTCAGGCACCCCTGCAGTTAAAAGTCAGTGAAGAGGGACTGGGGGTGTCGCTCAATGGCTGAGCACTAGCCTAGCGTGTGCGAGGCTCTGGGTTCGATTCCCAACAGTGACAACTGAGTGATGAGCAGAGATTATCTGTTTTCCAATCGCCTCCACATCCGCTGTTGAATCTTCTACTTACTATAACTTACAGGGCAGGCAGGGCCAGTGTTGTTTCCAGTCTCAGAAAAGAGAGATTCCTAGAGGTTGAGAGATGTGTTCAAAGTCACAGGGGCAGCACGGGCAGGACAGGGACGGGCCCAGGGCTCCTCCCCTGAGCAGGGCAGCTGCTCCGTCAGCCTTCCCCCGCACCCACAGTCCTGGACCTGTAACCACCCGGCTTGCGCCGGGCACTGGCAAGCCCTTGCCAAGGGGCAGCCTGCGGTTCTGACCTGTCCCCCTTTCCCCCAGGTACGTGGTCATCTCCCGGGAGGAAAGGGAGCAGAACCTACTGGCCTTCCAGCACCATGAGCGCATCTATTTCCGGGCATGCAGGGACATCCGGCCGGGCGAGCGGCTGCGGGTCTGGTACAGTGAGGACTACATGAAGCGCCTGCACAGCATGTCCCAGGAAACCATCCACCGGAACCTGGCCAGAGGTGAGCGCCCCTGGGGAGGCCACGCCCACACCGAGCCCGGGGCTTTCCATGGAAACCAATGGGGCTGGACGCAAATGCATCTCCCAGCAGTGGGAGACCGGGACCATTCAGGGCACAGGATGGTCCAGACCTGAGCAGAGCTCCAGGCGAGGTCATGACCATCCCAGGGATTCTCTGCCCTGTGAGATGGTCTCAGAGTCCCTCACCACATGCATTTCAGAGCACTGGGAAAAGACCAACCCCACAGACAGGCAAATCCATTTTCTCAACTCTGATCCTGTTTCCCCATCTCAAATGGATGAAAAGATGTTACAAACTGCCAATGCCTCCATACCATAGTAGCAGTCATAGCATTCACTGAATGCTTTCCATGTGTGAATCGGGTCTTCTACATGCTGCAGTGTAATCGTGACATAGAGGCATCTACTGCTTCGGTGTGCGGTAAGGAGTCAAGGGAGGAATGCATGCACCACGTTTAGATCAGTGCTTAACCTGACCGTTGTTAAGTCCTCAACCGTAAACTTTCAGTACCAAGGATCCCATGTGGATTATTAGCCCCATCTTACAAATGTCCAAACTGACATCAAATAAATACAGTGACACATTCAGTGTCACATGGCTAGACAGGGCAGAGCTAGCTTTCTAACCCGTGGCTGTCTGACTTCAGGGTCTAAGTTCTAGCCTACAATGGCCTCTCAGATGTCTGAAACTAGTCTCTTCCCTGCTTCCTCCTGGTCTCATTATTGTCCTAATGATACAGTGTGAAAGAACAATCCCTCTTGAAGAAGAAAGCTGGGAAGGGGTGGCAAGGTGGCCTTAGGCATGCCTGGTGGGTTGGATGTCCATCTAAACAAATAATTCGAAAATGGTTTAAAATACTCCCTGGCCCCTAGGCTTTATCTCCTTACTCCACTTTCAGCCTGGCCAGGTTAAACTGGTGAGTCCAGATCTTTCTTTCAAGGGGACCTTCTTTGCACTAAAGCCAAGTTCATCTGGTCCCAGGAACTCAGGCTATGCCCAAGGCCTACCATGTCATGTTCCTGGCCAAAGTACTTATGGGAAATAAGTCTGCACTTGGGATATACATGGAGAAGATGGAAAGGGGGGTAGGAGTGACTCGTTGAAATTAAAC
Source organism: Glis glis (assembly GCA_004027185.1). Taxonomy (NCBI): domain Eukaryota; kingdom Metazoa; phylum Chordata; class Mammalia; order Rodentia; family Gliridae; genus Glis; species Glis glis. The sequence continues at coordinate 34,835 of PVJS01003704.1, read as the reverse complement.
TATCTTTAAAGATGGAACAGAGCAAAGCAAGCTGTGGACATTGAAGGCACAGTTGCTGCCTGGCTTGGTAAAAGGTATCTGGTGACTGGACGGGCAGTGAGACACCAGTAGACACCCTTACCTCTTCTTTGGATCCGGGGTCAGGCACATACCGATTTCCCTTGGGAAGGCATGCTTCCATGATGAGGTTGCTGTGGTTTCCATTTGAGCTCTGGAGATGCCTCGTGTGAAAGTGTCTGAAGCTTAGTAGGTGCTCACTAAATCTTTGTGGGATGAATAAAAGAAGAAGTGAATGAAGCCAGCCAAGAAGTTTCCGAAAGAACCATATTACCAGAAGAAAAGGAAATCAAGAGAAGTCATATCTGAGGACACAGGTTCCATCCTTTGGCCATAATCTTCTTGAGTTCTAATGGATTTGTAATGTGTCTTCTTTTCCCCCAGTGTTTTCTCCAAAACACTCCAAGCTGCATCATCTTCAGAGAGCCCCGAGACCCCAGGGGACTGCTCAGAGAAGGGAGTAAACTTCCAGGAGTGGTGGTTCAAAGGAGGCGTGGCAGACACACTTGCAAGGAGATATTCGGAGCCGAGTGAAGACACAGGGGAAAGGAGTGTCTGCTGCTGGCCAGGCTGAGCAGTAGGAAACAGGAAGGAAACTGAGAGCCACAGCAGAACGGTGCCAGAGCTGTGGGTCTCAGCCCTGAAACGAGGCCTTGGGCACAGTCATGGAGCTTAGTGGCACTTGCCTGTCTTTGTAGCCTGCGGTGTTAGCCGACTCTAGGTACTTTTAGTGGTGTCTGAGACTGGCATGCCAGTCCTGCTCTGGAAGTTGATCCCCTGTGCTCAACACTTAAGGGCTTATAGAGAAGGAGCTTTCTTTGTAATTGGAAGCTGCTACACTAAATAAAGCCAGAACATGTGTTATTAATCCTTATTAAGTAGAAACATGGTTTGGAGCCTAGAACTGTGTCCTGAGGAGAATGTAAATGATTCTTTTGTGGTTATCTTTGAAAGATAGGGTGCATCTCATGCTTGTATTCAAAACATTTATGTTATTTGATTGACTTGAGTCACTCATTTACTTTGAGGTACTTTGTTTGTTTTTTCCCATATTTTGTGGAGACTTTGGAATCAAATGCACAATGTTTAAAGGTCACTTCTGACCCAAAAGTTTTTCATGGAAGCCTTAAGTCCAAACAGGTCTCCTGCTCGTCCTAGGAAATTTGGATGGATTTGTCTTTGAACAGAGGGGCATGAAGAGGCCCTGGTGATTTGTAGTCTTGAGCTTCCTACATCCTCAGCTGTCTGCTTCCTGATTGGTCCCTGAGAAAGTAGAAGGGATGCCCATCCTAAGGGGCAAGAGCCCATGTGATCTGTAAGACAAATACATTGCATTTTTTAAAAAGCTCTCTTCATCTCTCTTTCTGTAACTCAGCTGGGGAGTGGCCTCAGTTCCAAGAGCCTTGGAGATGAGGTAATTCCTTAAGTTTTCATGTGAGGACAGAGAGGGGCATCCTGAATAGGTTAATCACTTTTGTGTTGTTACCTGTAGGAAACCTGGAGTTATACCCAGGGCAGGGCCCAGCTCCCCACTTCCTATCTATGGGAGACCAGGCATGGAACATCTGCATTGCTCATGGAGATCCCTGGGCCTTCGCTCAGGGCCTTGAGCAAATCCTGCTCTGGGGATTTTCATTGCAATATATATGCAGGTCAAGTCATCGCTCAGAGACACATCACCCAGGGCCCGGCCCCTGATCCAGGAAGCCTTTGAGATTTCCAGGCTCCACAGGCTGCTGTCAGAGATTTCTCAGGGCTGAAGAGACTCCTTTGGCTCCTTAGCATCTCTTCTGCAGGGAGTATCAGCACTTCTATAGCAGTTTATGATATGATGTTGACCATTTTAAAGAATCAGCCTAAAATAATTTACTAGTGGGGAGTTCACCAAAGTTTTTGAGGTTATCCAAGTAATTAAAAGTGAATTAAAGTAATTCACACGCACAAGAGAAAGAAATAGAAAAGGAAGCATCTTTTGCCAGGTAAGGAAACACAGCTGTATTTTGAGACTGCTTGCAGTCATTGTGGCTACCTTGTCCTTTGTCTTGTCAGAGGCTGCCATCTTGGAGCCTTCGGCTACTGCAGGCATCCTTGTATTGCCTCTCCTTCTGGTCTTAGTCCTCAGTGAGAACCCCAGAAGTTCAGACCCTGCTTTCATACATGTTCATAGTCTTCCGATTGCTAGAATTAGAAAAGTTAGTGACTGTAGGATGGACTTTTCCCTAAGTGGACTGTCTCCATAACAGCCAGGGATGGGAAGGAACGGGGCTCATGGTGTTGCCTGTGTACCTTTTACCAAGTTGAAGCGGCCATCTTCCAATTGTGAGGGCTGGAAGGGAAGCTTCTGGGGTTTAGGGGAATCCATACTCACCTGGCTTTGAGGTATGTTACCACTTACCCAGTTTGATTAGGTGGGATCTCCTCTCCTCGGGTCATAGGATGGCAAGTCCCTTTGAAAGAACTTCCCATTACCCTCCCCTATAGATTTCTCTCAACTTAAAAGTGTAAAGTTTATATACATGAGGCTTCTTCAAAACTCCTTTTCAAAACATTCTTTTCATTTTGTGGGTCCTGTGACTCCAACTCCCTCAATCCACTAACCGGTTGCCCTCTCATTTTTGTAACACCTGCCCCAGAAGGCAAGCTCTGGAGGGATGGCAGGCAACCCGCTCACAGAAGGCCTGCTTTGGTTTCTGTTGGTTTCTCCACTTGGGGGTTTTCCCCACTTCCTTACGCCCTGGTTTTCCTTCCTAGGAGAGAAGAGGTTGCAGAGAGAGAAGTCCGAGCAGGCTCTGGATAACCCAGCAGACCTGAGGGGGCCCATTCACCTCCCCGTGTTGAGACAGGGCAAAAGTCCCTACAAGCGTGGCTTGGATGAGGGGGATGCACATCCCCAGGCCAAGAAGAAAAAGATTGACCTCATTTTCAAGGATGTGCTGGAAGCTTCGCTGGAGTCAGCAAAGTCGGAAGCCCACCAGCTGGCACTGAGCACCTCGCTGGTCATCAGGAAAGTCCCCAAGTACCAGGATGATACCTACAGTCGATGTGCAGCCACCATGACCCACAGCGTGCAGAGTGTCAGCCGGACCCAGGGGGAGGGGGACTGGAAGATGCCCCAAGGGGCCACCAAGGAGCCGGGCCCATTGGAGGATGAAGAAGAGGAGCCTTCGTCATTCAAGGCCGACAGCCCCGCAGAGGCTTCCCTTGCGTCTGACCCTCATGAACTTCCCACCACCTCCTTTTGCCCTAACTGTATTCGCCTCAAGAAGAAAGTCCGGGAACTGCAGGCAGAACTAGACATGCTTAAGTCTGGGAAGCTTCCTGAGCCCCCCGTCTTGCCAGCACAGGTACTGGAGCTCCCAGAGTTCTCAGACCCTGCAGGTAAGTCGGTGTGGATGAGATAGATACTGGCGGAGGGAAGCGCACACCATGGGCTGTGTGGAGGGGGGCCTGAGGCTCTCTGCTGGCACCGCCTTCCAGGAGACCCAAGGAGCACAACGCGGAGGTGGCCTCCATGGGTGGGAGCTCTTGTCCTCAGGAGCCGTGGCAGGCCCACCTGCAGCTCTGGCAGACGCTCCATGGGTTGCCCTGTATCCTCCTCGTCAATAAAGGAAGTTCCGCTGCAGGAGGGGTGTGTGCTGTGTTCTTGACCCGTTGCCTTTCTCATGGTCCTACTGGTGTCTTACCCAAAGCCCAACTTCTTTCTCCCCAGGCCCAAGCAGGGTGTCCTGCTGGGAAACTTTCATGACTCCCAAATTCTGTCCGGAAACACACCTCTATCTCTCGCACAACCTGTCCTGCTCCGCCTGGTCCTAGCTCCCCAGCCTGGAGTTTTAGGATGGGAACCAGGGGCTCCAGGGCCTCGAGCTGATTGCTTTCGCCCAATTGTGCTGGCTACCTGAATCTCTTACACTTGGTGGACAGCTGGGGAAGATTTTCAGTGCACAGCTGCTGCTGAGTTAGCCTGTTCGCATAGCATTTCCCCCTCTTAGCCACGCCCCGTAGCGCAGAATGAGGGGTTGAGATATTTGAGGCATGCATCTGAACGTGGATTTTGACCCTGAAATCGCTCTGGGCCACAGCCAAGCTGCCTTCACTCCAGGGCGGTACGCCTCCTCTGGCCTTGTTAGTGGTGGGCATGTGAGTCCCTAGTCCTCCAACTGTCACTTGGAAATATTTGATGTGCCTTTCCTCCTCCATAAGATCTACTCATCTAGTTCATGCTGTTCAGCTGATACGGAAAGTTTCAATCCCTGCAGCACCCACCAGTGGAGGGCGAGGGCGGGCAGCCTGGAGTGTGGTGGGGGTGACCTAAGGCCACCGGGGGTAGTCCACAGAGGAAGAGTCACATGCAGAGAAAAGAGTGCTTGCAAATGAACTCTAGGCTGGGATTCCATCCATCAGAGGTGCGATGGACTTCTGATTTAAACAGTGTGGAACACGCTTTTAGGCAGTGTTTCCTGCCAGGTGTCAACGCTTCTCCCCCATTTGTTTTCCAGCCTCTGAAAGCATGGTCTCCGGCCCCGCCATCCTGGAGGACGACGACCAGGAGGTCGATTCAGCAGATGAATCCGTCTCCAACGACATGATGACCGCGACCGATGAACCCTCCAAGATGTCCTCCGCCACCGGACGCCGGATCCGACGCTTCAAGCAGGAGTGGCTGAAGAAGTTCTGGTTCCTGAGGTACTCCCCAACCCTCAATGAGATGTGGTGCCACGTGTGCCGCCAGTACACCGTCCAGTCCTCCCGCACCTCGGCCTTCATCATCGGCTCCAAGCAGTTTAAGATCCACACCATCAAGCTACACAGCCAGAGCAACCTGCACAAGAAGTGCCTGCAGCTGTACAAGCTGCGCATGCACCCGGAGAAGACGGAGGAGATGTGTCGCAACATGACCCTGCTCTTCAACACCGCCTACCACCTGGCCCTCGAGGGCAGACCCTACCTGGACTTCCGGCCGCTGGCGGAGCTGCTGAGGAAGTGCGAGCTCAAGGTGGTGGACCAGTACATGAACGAGGGAGACTGCCAGATCCTCATCCATCACATCGCCCGGGCGCTGCGGGAAGACCTGGTGGAGCGCATCCGCCAGTCGCCGTGCCTGAGCATCATCCTGGACGGGCAGAGCGACGACCTGCTGGCCGACACGGTGGCTGTGTACGTCCAGTACACCAGCAGCGACGGGCCTCCCGCCACAGAGTTCCTGTCCCTGCAGGAGCTGGGCTTCTCCAGCACGGAAAGCTATCTCCAGGCACTCGACCGGGCCTTTTCTGCCTTGGGCATCCGGCTGCAGGACGAGAAGCCCACCGTGGGCCTGGGCGTGGACGGGGCCAATGTCACAGCCAGTTTGCGCGCCAGCATGTTCATGACGATCCGCAAGACGCTGCCCTGGCTGCTGTGCCTGCCCTTCATGGTGCACCGGCCCCACCTGGAGATCCTGGACGCCATCAGCGGGAAGGAGCTGCCGTGCCTGGAGGAGCTGGAGAACAACCTGAAGCAGCTGCTCAGCTTCTACCGCTACTCGCCGCGCCTCATGTGCGAGCTGCGCTCCACAGCCGCCACCCTCTGTGAGGAGACTGAGTTCCTGGGCGACATCCGGGCGGTGCGGTGGATCATCGGCGAGCAGAACGTGCTCAACGCCCTCATCAAGGACTATCTGGAGGTGGTGGCCCACCTGAAGGACATCAGCAGCCAGACGCAGCGGGCCGACGCCTCGGCCATCGCCCTGGCCCTGCTGCAGTTCCTCATGGACTACCAGTCCATCAAGCTCATCTACTTCCTGCTGGACGTGATCGCCGTGCTGTCCCGCCTGGCCTATGTCTTCCAGGGCGAGTACCTCCTGGTGTCCCAGGTGGACGACAAGATCGAGGAGGCCATCCAGGAGATCAGCCGGCTGGCCGACTCCCCGGGAGAGTACCTGCAGGAGTTCGAAGAGAACTTCCGAGAGAGCTTCAACGGGATCGCGATGAAGAACCTCAGGGTAGCCGAAGCCAAGTTCCAGTCCATCAGGGAGAAGATCTGCCAGAAAACCCAAGTTATCCTGGCTCAGAGGTTCGATTCCCGCAGCCGGATCTTCGTGAAGGCCTGCCAAGTGTTTGACCTGGCCACCTGGCCCAGGAGCAGCGAGGAGCTGGTGAGCTATGGCAAGGAGGACATGGTGCAGATATTTGACCACCTGGAAGCCATCCCCACCTTCTCCCGGGATGTCTGCAGGGAAGGGCTGGACCCCAGGGGCAGTCTGCTGATGGAGTGGCGGGAACTCAAGGCCGATTACTACACCAAAAACGGCTTCAAAGACCTGATCGGCCATGTTTGCAAGTACAAGCAGAGGTTTCCGCTCTTGAACAAGATCATCCAGGTCCTTAAAGTCCTCCCCACTTCCACCGCTTGCTGTGAGAAAGGCCGCAACGCCCTCCAGCGGGTCCGCAAAAACCACCGCTCCCGCCTGACCCTGGAGCAACTCAGCGACCTTCTGACCATTGCAGTAAACGGACCGCCGATCGCCAACTTTGATGCCAAGCGAGCCCTGGACAGCTGGTTTGAGGAGAAGTCTGGCAACACTTACGCACTGTCGGCCGAGGTCCTCAGCAGGATGTCAGCCCTGGAGCAGAAGCCCGTACTGCACACCGTGGACCACGGGGCCGACTTCTACCCTGACATGTAAGGAGCCCACGCTGCAGAGTTCACTAAGCTGTTGAATATTTTTTTAATCTATACTCATAAGCTTTGATATATTATATAAATATATATTATATTATATTATATATATATATATAAAACCCACACTGAAAATTTTTAAAAAACTAAGGTGACACATCCACCGGAAGCTACTGGAAGCTTTCAGAAAAGAATAATGTCAGAAACTGACTCTTGTCTACATTTGGCAGCTGCGACATGTGTGGCCACTCATTTTCACTCGCCGAAGCGCGTGCTGGGGCCACGCACGTTCCCACCCAACAGCCGACCCACAGCATAAGCTAAAGTGACGGGTCTCTGTCATCGCTTTAGGTAGCTCTTTGTTTATGTTTCCATTTGGGATGGAGGGCGTTGGGTTGGGGTTGGGTTTATGTTCTTGCCCTTTTTTTTGTTCATATGGTTTAATGGTGGTGGGGGGTTCTTGGCCTCCTCCTTGACATTCTGGTCTGGCTGAATCGGATCTCTGATCTCCACAGGTGGGCTGTGGATTTTTATTGAGGTGTTTGATCTTTCTTCCTCCCTCACCGGACTTCAGCTTGACAGATTTTAACTCCTTTCCTGATGAGGGTTCCTTCCCTGTCCTGCAAACAGTAGTGTCGTCAAACTGTGAACCCACCCTCCCCACCCTCTGTCACCTCTCCCACTCCTGGGCGGTCGAGTCTCTCCTTCTAGCCCCTGGATGCTAAAGATATTACTTGTTCTACCCAAGGCAAAATTGCCTTACAACCAAGCTTGAAATCTGGGGGAAGGAAGAAGGGGTGAGCTTTTTGCATTCCTGTTTTTCTGTGGCGGAGGATAAGATGCTATAATTCCATTCAGATCCAGGGCTGTTGGGGAGACGAAGAGCCAAGAAATCCAGACCCCAAGAGGGCAGCGAATTTTTGGCTAAAAACAAGTAAAATGAAAAGTATATATTCACTTTACATAAATTATTTATACTCTGTCTTTATAATCATATAATGTGTTGGGGGTATTTTGTTTCCTTTAATAATCAAGTATCTGCTATACAGTTCAGGGGCAGGAGCTGTCAATGCAAGCTGTGCCCTGGGTTATGCATAACTCAAGTGAGAGTCCGAAGGGAGGTCGGCCTTCCTTGCAACTAGGCTGACTGTGTGCTCCGCAGCCTGGCAGGAAGGTCGTGGAGTCTGGGCAATGTCTCTATGCCTGTGAACTCTTCCTTTTTTGAACAGGGTAGAGCAGGGTAGAGATGTCCTAAAGAAAAGGAGAAAACAGGAAGTGAGACAGGACTCTCAAGGCATCAGCTTACACACACACACACACACACACACACACACACACACAACTGTCATATAAGCTTTAGAAATGGCCACTTGCCTATTCCCTGGGGCAAGTAATGGTTTAAGCTAGAGGAGTCTGATCCATGCTCTTTTGGTCATTTAATTACCAGTATACCTCGCAAGGGAGTTTTCAAATATGTGCGTAAGCTGTTAGAAATTTCTGTTTGTGTTTCTGCATCTGATGTGTGCATCTTTTATGTGCAGAGATCCTCTAAGGTAGATGCAGGTCCTATTAGGGGGAGGGAGGAAGAGCTGGATCCTGTGTCCTTGGTTGGCTCTGCTGAGAGCTATCCCTCCCCAGTGGTGGACGGCGTTGGGATTGGGTCGTAAGCAAGGCCCCCACGCCCTACACCTGCTTGGCTCAGACATTCTAGAACTGTGGTGGCTTCCTTCTTGGTTTATCTTGTTTCTGAGGCCTCGTGCCACCGTCAAGAACCGTAGTGGAAATGTCATCAACACTGAACGTCACTGCCCCTTCCTGGTCCTGCCAGCCCTTCATCCCTCACAGACCCTTCCCCTCACCCCCATGGTCTTGGTGCTAAGATAACTTTAGAATCATTGCTGCTAGTCGATAGCTTTTCATTATAAATATATTATATATATATTATATTATTTTTGAAATGTTTTTGTTTTCAACAGTGATGTAGCATGTTATAACAAAACAAAACAAACAAAAACCTGAAAAAAACAACAACAAAAAACACCTGGGTTCCTTCAACTGTCCCACTGCCAGGCCTCATATGCTGCCTTCTTCAACAACCAATGCACCCATGCCTGGTGACCTTCACCCCACCCCTTCCCAGCCGCACACATACCTCCCCACCCTCCTCTGAGCAAGCCGAGAGCCAGTGGGAACTAGCCAGGCGAGACCCAAAGCCCCATTCCTTCCAGATACCCTGCAATTCCTGGCCTGGCTCCACCTGCTGGCTCTGAGCTGGAGTCTCCCTCCACTGGCTGCGCCCACCAGGGTCAAAGACTGAGATCAAGGTCACGTGGGATGCTGTTGCAAAGCACAAGGTCCCTCCTTACCCAGCTTCTGCCTGGGGACTCCCTGTCCCCCATGCACACAGACTGCGGTCTAGGGAGTGTCACTGCATCCAGAGATGGGGTGGGTGAGGGCGGGATGGCTGGCAAGGCGGCCTCTGCACGGGCAGAAACAGTGGGCTGAGAGCCTTCCTTCTCGCCAACAGTTGCCTTACACTTCCTTCACCTCTGCTCCTCCTCACTGGCTGCATGGGGACCCTCTGCAGGGGATGGGAGACCAGACCAGGAGAGGACCAGTGTCTGTCTACGCACCTCACTGGGGCCGGGACTGTCTCCTTCCAAGAGACTGTGGCCAACATGAGCTCAAGCCTTGAGCCCATGCCGGTGCCACCCTGCGTCTCCTGAGAGCTCTGGGAGCCGGTGACCTGCCTCTGGGCCTAGAAGAGCGAGCTGCCACTGGCAGCATGTGGCTGCAGGTGGTCAACGTCTCCCCCACCCCAAGGCATCAGGGCCTTGGAACAGCTGAGCTCTGGGGTGGGTTTAAGTTCGGCAGGGTGCCTCGCAAAATCTGGGTGCTCACAGCTCCTGATGAATTCAGCCAGGCCTGGCCGTGCCAGACACTCCGTAGGCCACTTTGCCTTGGGGTAGGGAGTAACTAGGAACAACATGGGTGAAGCCGCCACTGCAGTTTGCACAGGCTCTTTTCTCAGCCTGGCTGCTCCCTGGGAGCATCCTGTGAATTCTGCTTGTGATCACCTGTGATTTCTGGCCCAGGAACCACATGCTTGGCTGGCCTAATACCTTGGATGGGTATCAAAACTGTGGGCAGGTGGTCCTTGCCTCCCAAATGTGGTCGCTTCAGATAAGATGGAGCCCTTTAGTGCAGCCCCTGGCTTAGGAATGAACTCTGTGGACTTAGAAGGAAATGTGTTTCTGGGGCTGAGACTGGTCCCCACCAGGTGACTGATCAGTGACTTTCTTTGGCTTTTGGAGAGGGTAGGAAGTGGAATCAAGTTTGAGGCCCAGGTTTGTGGCCAATTGTGCTAAGCACATACACTGCAGAGCCTGGGGGCCAGGAGCCCTTGTGAGTAAAGTGATCCGCCCTTCCTTAATGGTGGGAAAGAGACCCATTGCCATCTAGTGTCTGTGAAACAGAAGCCTGGCCCTCTCTGCCACTCTTCTAACTCTGCCTGCCTGGTGAAGTAGGAGAGGCCAGGCATCAGGCATCAGAAACAGCAGCTTTTTTTTTTTTTTAATTGACTGCCTGTAGCATCCTGTGGTGCTGGGCACATCCTCATTTCCCCATCCTCACTTGGGCATGAAAGCAGGACGAGGCTCCAGGACCTTGGATGGCCAAGTTCAGTGCTAGGCCCTTGAGTCTGTGGTGCTTGGGGGTCTCTACCCTCAGCCCCTCCTCCCTGTTCCAAGTCGTTATTCTGTGCCCCTTCCCCTTGACTCGCTTGTGCCAACCCTTTAATTTGGAGAAAGGACCTTGTAATTACTGAAAGCAATGTTGAAATATTTTTCCCATTTGTTTGGAGGTGATGCCAAGAAGAAAGAAACAGGGGAACGCATGCGGAAGGCTGAGCACAGTAGTGGAGACACTGAAATGCACCACGGATTTGGCCCAGCCTGGGCCTTGGGGTGGGCATCGTGTCAGCTGCCCACCTGGAGCCCGATGGGGCTCAGGAGGTGGCCTGATGGGTTGAGATGTAGCCTCTCTCTTCTAGAGCCCCACTCCTTTCCTTTTCCCTCTGATCCCTTCTAGAAACAGAAATTCTGCATCTAGAGCTGGTCTGGGTGATGGTCTGGGTTAATTTCCCAGTAGAATCTATGCTTTTTCTTGGTCCATGCATCCTACCTTGGCAGAAGGAAGGCTCCAGTCACACGGCCCTCATGAGGCAGGGTCCCTTCAAGAGGCAGGCCCAGCCAGGCCAGGCCTTTCGGGACATGAAAGGAGAGTGTGCATGCCCATTCCAGACACTGTACTGGATTCTAATCTGGCCTCCTCCTTCAGCTCTGGGGGAGAAGGGATGTCAAGAGATGAGAGAGGCCCTCCTCCTGTTTGGAGGGAGACCCTTCTCTTGCCCTCTGTTGGTCAGGGTGCTACAGCTGAGTGGATAGAGCTGTGATTTTTAAAGGAGCCTATGAGGTGATCTCTGCATGTTAGCCAGAGGGAGAAAAAGTGCCCATTTGGGAGGAAAATGGTACGGCCCTCCTCTTCCATCTGGCACTTCCCCCACCCTGTCCCTTTAAGTGGTATCGCCCTGGAAATACCTATGCAATCCAGTCTCCTTGGGAGACAGTGCATGGAAGCAGGGGTATGTGCAGTGTCTAATACTGATACTACAGCATATATATTGTATATATGGACATATACAGTACGTATACACACAGAGTAAGAGATTAAATCACGTCTATATATCTATAAATAATATCCTATATATTTATACATTTCTATGTTTAAATAGATATAAAAATAGAGTCTATAGAGCTGGAAGAGCAGCGGGGAAGCCTGTTGCCTGCAGTGCAAAGGGGGAGAGGCAGGGCCTTCCAGGGGGAAACAGGGACGCCCAGCAGGCAGGGTTTGCTGGCAACGTGGCCTCCTATCCGGAGCGTTGGAGAGGAGGGTGGCTGAGTCCCGGCCGCTCCGCGCACTTTCTCTCCTTTTCCACAGGCTTGGCCTGAGGTTGGAAGGAGAGACCCCCTGAGCTCGGCCGAAGGGCCCCTACCTCCCCCGCCACACGCCCGCACTTAGGCGGTCACTGATGCTTGGCAGTAGGGTGTGGTCTCTGACCCCTGGTGGAGGGACCACTGCACAAACTCCCCAATGCCCTCCCCCACCAGGAATGCGCAGCGTTGGCGGCAATCGAAAAGGTGCACGCAGGATCAGGAGCGGTCCGGAAAGGTGTCGCCCCTCCCTGCCCCTAGATGCCTCTGCTGCCCCCTAGAGGCCAAGGCTCTGGAGTGCAGCCGTCCTGGCTTCCCTCACCCACTCAACCACTGTTAGCCAGGTCAGGCGGAGATGAGGCAGTGCGGCCCGCTGTCTGGAGGCACTCTGGTCGGGGCAGGGGCGTCTGCTAACAGGGAGGGGTGGGAGAGACATATCCACGCACTCATAAGTTCAATGGCAACTCCAGTTCACGAGCAGGGCTTTTGCCCAGCCCACTCTGCGCAGCTGCGGCTGCTGGCCGTACTCAGGACAATGCTGTTCCCTCCTCCTGCATGGAGCCCCTCCCCACGGTAACCCGACAGGTTTAGTTCACATACACTGTTCTGATCTGTGACTGAGGCAGAGGCCGAGTGGCCACCGCAAGCCCTCAGCTTGTCCCTGCCCTTGCCCTGAGTTAGGTAGGGACATCCAGGAGCCAGAAGGGCCCTGGTGCAGCCGGCAGCATGACCGAGGGTCTTTTCTCTCCCCTAGAGGTGGGAGGGGAGGGTCTGACCTGGCTGCAGTCACGGGGACCCAGGGTAGCTGCCTGCTCTGCCTTCCAGACCAGCCACTGCCTCTCGGCTCCACAAAGGCACTTATTTCCTATCCCAAGCCTCCTACTCTTCCTCACCATCCTACCAGCGTACCTCAGTCTCCAGCCGGCCCGCCCCTGGACCACAGTCCAAGCCGGTCTGTTCCGCCGGTGCCCACCTCCTTGAGCCACAGCTAGCTGCCAACCAGTCTCGGAACACCTTCTAGTGCCTGGCTCAAGAGAGACCAGGCCCGGCCGAGCCTTCCTCCCACTGCGGTGGGTCCGCCCATGGCCAGGGGATGGGCAGCCCCAGTAGCAATCCCACAATGCACTGTACCTCAGAGAGAGAGCATGCCGCGGGGCATCTAGGGGACCAGGCCTCCACAGAGGAGGACATCCAGTTACAATACTACTCACAAGAAGACAAAGGCCAGGCTGCCCTCGGGTGCCCCTCAGTCTTCACTTCTGTCTCTTGGGAAGAACCAGCAGTCCCATTCTGTCTTTCTCAGCCCCGTCTCTCTCCTTCTCTCCACCCCCACGCTGCTGAACCATTTCCATTTCAATCACAAAGGAAACATAAAGTGGGGGTGGGGGGATACCTAGGAGTCTATTATCACATACATATTAATATGTTAATACTTTCTTTCTTTAAAAAAAAGCCTCTCGATGTTATTATTTTGCAGACTACGCTTTATAGTACCTGTGTGCCGGGATGTAGAACACTGGATACAAATAGAGCTATGTTGGTTTATCCTAATATGTACGCAGAAACTTTCCTTTTGTCATATTATCCTTGTAATGTAAGAAGATTGTTAATAAAAGCATTTAAATTTACTCACCAAGGTCGAATCCCTGCCTCCTTGCCTCTTTTCCGGGCCTGGGTTCTAGATGGTTCGGAATGGGCCCCCTCATGAGGGCTCCGGTGTCAGGTTAGGAGCCTGCCTGCTGCTGTGTTGGAAGGAACTAGAAGAGACCTCTTTAGCCCATTTTGCACAGTGAATCATTTTCCCCATTGGAGTTCATCTAGCTGGTAACCTATTTGCCTCACCCACCGGTGAGGCGAAAGGAGAAGTGACCAAAACCATTTAAAAGAAATGTATTTGCCCATCTGCATCTGTCCCACAAAAGTCGCTGAGGATGTGTGCAGAGCCACTGTGAATAAATGTGTCCCAGTTCTCCCTCTGCCTGCCTAGCATCCGCCATTTCCAGCCCCGGAAGCCTCCCCTGCACCCCTCAACCCCATAGACTTCTTGTGAAAGCCACTTCATGGTCCCCATGGAATGTTCTAGTTCTCTTCTCAAAAGGAAATTAGGTGAGGAAGGAGCAAAGGTGCCCAGCTTTCCACGTCTGGCCAGCCCAGGTAGACCAGGGTCATCCCACCACCACTGCCTGGCTGCCCAGGTTTGAGCCACGTTTGCAGCCATTGCTGGAACGTGTTAATGATTTCATTGCTGGGAAAGAAGGGAGGTGAAGACCCCCGCCTGCACTTGGCCGTTAAGTCGCCCCAAAGTGGGCTTTGCAGGATGTGGTTAGGGGGAAGCCTGTTCCACTCCCTTTCCTCCCTCCTCTCTAGCTTTTCTCTCCAGTGTTGAAGGACAACTTGAGGTCACCCCAGAGAGAGGGTTCAGTAGACTGGCTAGCTGCCTAAGACCTGACGGACTCCATGTGACAGTTTCTAGAATGATCCTTTTAGAACACAGATGCAGCCATGGCATTCTGTCTGCTTATCACCCTCCAGTGGTTTCCCACTGCCCTTGGGATTCATTCCAAACTCTTAGTCATGACCCGTCAGCCCTGGCCTGGCCCATCCCTGCCTCCTCCCTCATCTCACCTCCCCGCACTGGCCACACCGCCCTTCAGCTCCCCACGCTCTTTCCTCCCTCGAGACTTTCCCATAATGCCCTGCGCCCTCTGCCTGGCCGAGCGGAAACAAAATGGTTGCAGGGCTGAGCTTTTTTATTTTTATTTTTTCAGGTCTTGGCTAAAATGCCACCTTCTCAGAGGGTTTTTGTTTGTTTGTTTGTGGTACTGGGGATGGAACCCAGGGGCATTCTACCTCCAAGCTATACCCCCAGCCCTATTTTTAATTCTTTATTTTGAAACAGGGTCTCACTAAGTTGCTGAGGGCCTCACTGAGTAGCTGAGGCTGGCTGCAATCCTCCTGTTTCAGCCTCCCAGTTACTGGGATTACAAGCGTGTGCCACCACACCCGGCTCTCAGAGGGATTTTTCCAGACCATCCTCTACATAGTCACCCTTAAGACACTGTTCTTTATTCCTCTTAATATTTTCCCTTATAACATTTATCTCAGTCTGTAGCCATATAAGTAGTGTGTGTGTGTGTGTGTGTGTGTGTGTGTATGTGTGTGTGTGTGTGTGTGTGTGTGTGCGCGCGCGCGATGACTCTCTTCCCACTCCTGATGGTAACGCCCACCCGGGATCTGCAGTAGAGGTTTCTTAGTAGAGGCTTGTTATGGTTAAGGGTTAGAATGTCCTCCCAAAAGCTCATGTATTGAAAGCATGATCCTGGAAGCAGGAAGGTTCACAGGTGGGGCGTGGCCGGAGACAGTGGATCACTGCGGTGTGGCCTTGGGGACTATACATGCCCCAGTCCCCTTCTCTCTCTCTGCTTCCGGACACCATGATTTGAGGGCGGCGTCCCTCTGCCACATCCTGCCCCTGCAGTTTCTGCCTTGGAGCCGGCCACCTATTGACTAAACCTCGGAAACTATGAGCCCAAATAAACCTTTCCTCCTCTAAGTTGTTTTTGTTGGCTATTTTGGTCAAAGCAATGGAAAAGTTAACTAAACAAGGCTGTTTAATACCACCATTGTAGTGTGTACCACAGAGTAGGCACTTAACAAGTGTGTATTGAAGGAATGGGTGGATTTAACCAGCTCCTGAGACAAGCGTAATCCCAGCAGCTGAAGTCCTGGACTCTTCCTCTTTGCCTGTCTCCATCTTGGTTCCCTCACTTCATCAGCGTGTCCCTGCACCTGACCTCTGGCTACATCTGGCCTTGACCTAGCCCCTTCCCTACAAAGCTGGAGGATGTCACCCGGCGCACACTGAGTTCCCCTGCACTCCGACTTGCTCCGACCCCTTAGATAATGTTCCACCCCCCCCCCCATCAGGTGTCTTCTAGTCTCTCATGGAACAGAATCTATCCAGCTTTTTCCAGCTCCACGATTCTTGGACTCCATGGTTCCAGGTGACATTTTGAGGCTACTACCTATGCATTTAAGTGACCTTCCAATAAAGATCCTAGGTTACTGGCTGTACCCCAGAGCCTAGACATTATGGTTAGACAGTACCAGATTCAAAGTCCCCTCTGTTTCTTAGAAGTCATGAGGCTTATTCTAGTTTATTTCTTTAGTTGCTTAGCACAGAGGAGTTTACTACGCACTAATTATTATCATTATCATCACTATTGTGACCCCCTTAGATCAGGATGAAGTGGATTCTGGGAAGTGTTGGGGTTCCCTGTTGCCATTCTCTTTAACACAGAATTCTTGGGGCTACCCTGGGTCAGGTTGGCCTCTGCCTGAGCGGGGGTCACCGTTCCTTCTTTGAGAGATCCTCGGGCACCTTCTCTGCTTCCAATAGCTCATCTCACCTGGCCCTTGAGGGAAGAGGGACTACAAAGTTTTATTTGCTTTGGTTGGAAAAGTAGGTTCTCCTTGCTTATCATTGGTTGAAAGGGGACTTCTGAAGCATGGGAAAAGAGCGCCAGGGAACTGGGGTGAGAAACTGCGCCCCAGGGAACTGCATTGACAAGGGACCAAACCCAATGGGGGGCAAGCCACCACAGGGCTCCAGTCACCTGGCGATCACCACTAGACTGGTTTCCATGGCAATGTCTGGCTTCCAGCACCAAGGATGGCTTCCTGCCATCCTCCTCTCAGGCAGGTGCCTCCAGCTCTGGGCTGGGAAAGCTGCTCAGGTCCCCGCCAGGGTCCATCTGTGGTTCACCTGGAGGAGATGAAGAAGGAGAGTGTGGGGGCAGTTCTCCAACCCGAAGACAGTGCCCAACCCCTACGTCCATCCACAGCCATCTCGTGGCTTTGTCTTTGCCAGGCGTCCGCCCAGAGTGAGACAGAACAGATGCTCCAGTGCAGAGCTCCCGAGGTGGTGGCGCTTCCAATCGACTCTAAAAAATAGAAACCCTGGGTGGAAAATTACCAGTGGCCCCATTAGCAATTAAGCAAATGAGGAGAGGCTGACTGAGAGCCTCAGGTGCGGTGTGAATTGTCTACAGGAGCGGGCGGCTGCCAGAGGACTGTCAGGAGATGCTGGGGGCGTTACCGGTGTGGAGCAGGGGCACGTACACATGGATGTGGGTTTTGTTTGTTCTACATACAAGATAGAAGGCCAAAGAGCCATGGGAAAAGAAGGTTGCTGCCAGCCTAGCTCACAGACTCACAGAAGGTGAAAGCCGCAAGGGGCCTTGGTCATTTGGTCCAAATTCATTTTACAGATATGGAAGCTGAGGTTCAGAGGTAATTGGTTTCACCCAGGGCCATGATGGGACAAAGCCGAGCTCAGGCGCAGGTTCTCAGCTCTAAATGCGGGGCTCTAGGCACAAGGCCATTTCATGTGCAGGAGCAGGGCGTGTTGTTAAGGAACGTCAGGAGGAAGCCCCTGTACGCGGTGATTAATGAACCCCTCTTCTCTCTTCCAGTTCTCTTTTATATAAATCCAGACTCTTAAATATTAGTTTGGGGCCTAGATGGACCATATTTATAGTTACCTGGGAAGGTAGTCTGTGTGATATTTGGCTATGTGGGATAAACCGACTTACCCTATTTTATTATAAAAATCCTAGTTGTCATTGAGATATAATACATGTTTATATACAATATAAAATAAAAGAATTATATGCACAGACTTAGAAGACAAGAATATCTCATGGCTTTCTTTATAGATCATTTATCCTATTAAAGAATGTTCAAATTTATTTATTTATTTATTTATTTATTTATTTATTTATTGTGGTACTGGGGATTGAACCCAGGAGTGTTCAACTCCTGAGCTGCACCCCCAGCCCTATTTTTCATTTTTTAAATTTTGAAACCGGGTCTCACTAAGTTGCTGAAGGTCTCTCTAAATTGCTAAGGCTGGCTATGAACCTGTGATCCTCTTATCTCAGCCTCCCAAGTACTGGGATCACAAGCGTGCGCCACCATTCCCAGCTGAATGTTCAATTTTAATTCCGTGTGGCCTGGCTGATTTCCTACTGTCTTAAAAATTTGGTCTTTGCCCCTTGCTTAATGCCAGAGCTTCTTCCTCCAGAGGACAGGACTGCAGTGGTCACCCAGAGGGCCCAGGGTGGCAGGACTCCGGGAACCCCCTTGTCCCCACCTGCTACCTGGAGCCCAGGCTGCTCCAGGCTGCTGCACGGACCCCTCTGTTGATGGAATATTTCTTTTGGAGATGTTAAAGGAAGAGGAGCTATGAGTTTCTACTTAATTTTTCTTCTCAGGAATGAAGTCAAAGGCCCAAGAGGCCATATCTAGTCCTTGCATCCCTAATAGTATGTAGCCCTTTTGATTCAGTACTCATGCAAGGACACTGAAGTACATATGTGTGTGCACAGGCGCACACACACACACACACACACACACACACCCCTATATCCTGGCATTTCCATTCAGTCTTAGGTGTATATAGCTTACTTGCATGAGTACATAGGAGACAGGTGCAGGAATGACCATAGCAGCATTTCCTATGAGAGAAAGGAAGGAAGGCTAGTATGGAGGGAGGAAAAAGGAAGGAAGGGAGGGATGGGGATGAAGGCAGGAAGGAAAGAAGAAAGGAAGGAGGAAAAGAAAGAAAGAAGAAAGGGAGAAAGAGAAGCATCTAAATGTATATCAACAAAAGAATGGGATGTGGTATATCCATGTGATGGAATATTATATAGCTGTGAAAGAGAAATGAACTAGAACCACACATGCCTACAAAGATGAAACTCACAATTTAATGTTGGGCAAAGATAGTGTGAAACAATTTAAACAAAGGTTAACACACACACACACACACACACACACACACACACACACATGCACGCACACAATACCCTTTAGTGCTCAGAGTTTGCATGTACACATAGTAAAAAGAATAAAGGAATGCTTGGGATGACAAACCCAACTTCATGATCCTGGTCTCCTGAGTAAAGGGCACGGAAGGGGGCTTCCACTGTAGTTGTCACATTTCACTAAACTTGGCAGTGGTTCGTGAGTGCTTACCGCATGATTTTTTCCCTGCATTTTACATCTAAAATACCAAGTAAAAGGAGCAAAGAGAAACACCAAGCTGCTGACCCTGTTGGAAATTATTTATTTATCACTGTAATGTTTTTGCTCCAAAGTGTGACACCAGACGTATGACTACAATGTCTCATGCGTCTTTTTGTGCTTCGGTTCATGACTGTAAACCACACACACACACACACACACACACACACACACACACACACAGAGCATTTGACAATAGGAGACACTGAAGGCAAAATCAAATCACAAGGACTAGGTCTCTCTTTTTGATGGTCCCATTTTGACTTGCTTCAGGCTGTAGCCCCCTGCACCGACATCTCCTATAATTCCAACGGACTTGATCCTACAGAACTACAGTCCTCGCGAGCTCTCTGCCTCGCTTCAATTAGGGCCATGTGTCCTATCTCAGACCCCAATGGACATTTGCATGCAAGGTCTTGATGAGCAGGCACTCAACAAATAGATCTTTTTGTGTGTGTGTGGAACTGGGGATTGAACCCAGGGGCATTCTACCTCTGAGCTCCACCCCCAGCCCTATTTTTTATTCTTTATTTTGAAACAGGATCTCACTAAGTTGCAGAGGGCCTCGCTAAGTAGCTGAGGCTGGCTGCGAACCTGCGATCCTCCTGTCTCAGCCTCCCAAGTACGGGGATTACAAGCGTGCGCCACCACGCCCGGCAACAAATAGATCTTGATTTGATGCATGAAGAGGAGTCACAGATTAATGAGGGTGGACTCCTAATTCTCTAACCTCAGGGCCATCTCTATGAAAGAACCAGGTCACCCTGCACGACAGCCCAGCCTGAAATGGTCTCTCATTTTATTTTCACCGCTGCTTCACACCCTTCTTAGAAAATGTTCCCTGGCAAAGAACGAGATGTTCTTTTAAAAAATGATCAGATGGTTCACACAGACTCAGTCACTCTGATTTGGAGGTCAATTGCAAATCTATCTGGTACAAGGTAAGCTCATGCAGAGATTACCTTTTTATTTGGTAGTCTGACATCTCCGAGTGATTTAAAATCCACCAAAATGGAGTTTTGGTGGAAAAGCATAGCAATTATATTCTCTTCTTTTGTTTATTACTTTTTTTTTGTACTGGGGATCAAACCCAGGGGCATTCACCTCCGAGCTACACCTTCAGCCCTTTTTATTTTCTATTTTGAAACAGGGCCTCGCTAAGTTGCTGTGCTGGCCTTGAACCTGTGATCCTCCTGTCTCAGCCTCCCGCGTACTGGGATTACAGGCGTGTCCCACCGCGCCCAGCTATCAATTACATTTACATGGGAAGCTATGAATTGTCATTAAGTGAGTAGTAATTCTCAGTGTGGTGAGTGTCCAGGGCGGCAGCTGAGGTCACCCGTGCCTTTATTGTCAACAGTGCAGCTGGGACTCTCACTGTTATGCCATTTGTAGCATCTTTTTCTGGCTACTTCACCATCCTTCATTCATTCATTCAACAAATACTTATGGAGTGCCATGAGACAGCTTTGTCCCAGGCACTTGGAATATACCAGTGAATGGCAGACAAAGCCCCCGCGGAGCCCGTCTCATTTCTGCACACCCCTGCTAAGTGAGGTGACAGCAGACACCTAAGATGCCCTGTGGTACAATGTGACTCCTGTCCATCCATCCTGGGGCCTTTGCTTGGATTCTGGAAAACAAAACATTTGAGATCCAAAGAAATGAATGGAATGACTGTGGGTGAAATGGACATTTGGGAACCAGAGGCCCTGCTCAGCTCACCTCAAACGTCCTTCGGTTGGGATGACATGAGGCAGGTGTATAGATTTATAAGGAAGAGGTTTTTCCTGTGTTTCCTGGTTTTAAGTCTAAACCCCCAGCTTTCCTGGAGTGGAGTAGCAGGTCCCCGGGAGACTGGCTCTGATCGGCTTTCAGCTAACCTAGGGGCTGCACTGTCCTCTCCTTGCCCTGCCAACCGAGAAGAGACCAGCGGCAAGTGCTTCACCTAGAAGAAACTTGGCAAGTATCGGCCAGCCGTAAAGATCAAGGTTTCCAAGTATCCGGAGGACCTGCTCAGTAGGGAGGACACTTTTTTTTTCTTTTTTGAGAGTTGGTAAAAGCTATTTTGAATGCTTTTTCTGTTTCTGAACAGAAAGAGCAAATAATGACCAAAGGCTATAAGGTCCCTGCTCGGACTCAGGGGGAGGTTAAGAGTGACTGGACTTGTTGAAGGAATGGTGCCCTTACTCATCTCCTCTAGGAATCCTCAGCTAGATCAGGGAACTGGGGTGACATCTGAAGGCCCAGAGTTTGGATGTTAGTACACAGGAGTCCGAATGCAGAATCCATGGTTCTGAAAATATCTGGATGGTTCTGGAATTTTCTGGGCATTCTCTGCTGCTGACATGAAGTGAAAGACAGTATCCTAGCTTCAAGTTGCTGAGGCTAGCCTCAAACATGAGATCTTCCTGTCTCAGCCTCCCAAGTACTGGGATTACAGGCATGAGCCACCACGCCCAGCGAGTAACCTATAGTAAACATGATCTACGAGTGGCCTGTTTACTTTTAGCCAAGGAATGCCTGTCGCATCACTCTTGCAGAGAGCTCCTGTGACTTCCTATTTTACCAACGGCCAAGCTGAGATTCTGAAGGACAATGACAACAGAAGCCAGGCATCCTGGCTCACAGGTGAGTATTACATCCACTCAGCGAGGCCATCATTGAGATTTAATTAATGAAGAAAGCTTCTACTGGAAATAGCAAGGTAGAAAGTCAAAACCGAGCTGCCGGCTATTTACCCACTAACGTGATTAAGTCCAAAAACAGAGGGAGGGAGGCACCTTTGCAAAAGACCTCGTTTCCTTTTTAAAGTTGTCTTCCATCTCCGCTTCCACAGAGCCAGAGGAAGTAGACCAAGTTCATAACTAACTTCTTCCCGGAGTGGCCGCGGTGCTGGGAAGGGCTAGGTCTGTCTCACAGGGTCACTTTGGTGTTGCTGGTAGACATGACAACTAACATTCAAAACCAAACACGAGTATCCCCGGGGATCCCATCTATACTTTGCCTGGGGAAGATCTTCCCCAGTACAATACAAGCCAGTTTCAAGAGAAAATAATATAGTTCTTCAATAAAAAGCACACAATGCAGTCCAAGAGCCGAATCTGGGAAGCACAACTTTAAACATTAAAATGAAAAACAGAGGCTCCAAATTTCACACGGATGTTGAGTCCAGCGTTAGACCTGGCTGCCCCCGGGGTCGGGACTGGAATGTTGTAGGAGGGATCTCTCTAAGCACAGCCCTGCCCGCTCTGCCCGGGAACCACCCAGGGCGTGTTAAAGCTGAAGGTGCCCGGGCTTTGTCCAGGAACACCGATCTGGAACGTCCACCCCTGGGCCCAGGAGTCTGCTGGTGATGCCTCATCTACTAATGTTAGAGAACGGCTCCGAGGGGGGCTTGAGTGAATGCTGGCTAAGGTTTCATCCTGCCCCGCCTCTGACTCTATATGAGTTCATCCAGGATGATTTTATTTCCTTCATCTCTGAAATGCTTACTTTTATTGCCACTTATTTATTTATTTATTTTGTAGCGTTGGAGATTGAACCCAAGGGCATTCTACCTCCAAGCTACACCTCCAACCCTATTTTTTTTTTTAATTTTGAAACAGGGTTGCGCTAAATTGCTGAGGTTGGCCTTGAACTTGCAATCCTCTTGTCTCAGCCTCTCAAGTACAGGGATTATAGGTGTGCACCGCCACACCTGGCCAAACTGCTTACTTTAAAAAAGCCAATTCTTTGGATCCATATTCTCCAAATTAAGATTTCTCTGCCTCCTGCTTAACCTCACCTGGGAAACCTGTGTGCGTGGCATATATGACAATTGTCTCTTTCCGTAACACGGCTGAGCCCGTGTATTCCTCAGTGTGATCCGAAAGCCCCATTTCCACACACTGCCCTCCTGGCGTGGCTTCTGTGTTAGAAATGGGGGTGTGATGAGAGAGAGAGGAATATGATCCTGGCCTTTACAAACACGTCTGTCTGTCTTCTGGGTGTCAGAGTGAGGATGGGCACAAAGGGGAGACTGCAGAGGACGGTTAGGAGTAGAGGATGGGACTGAGGAGGAGAGTGGCTGGCTACAGGTGCAGCTGGTGCCACATGGCGATCTGCCGGCGTGGGTTCTTGAGCATCTCCTCCCAGTGGCTGCGCTCGGGGCCGGAGGCGTGCAGGCCCAGGCTGCAGCAGCCCAGCGCGCAGCTCTGCCCGGCCTCGTCCAGGCTCAGCACCTCCAGCTCCACGCTGGAGGCCCGCAGAAGGTCGTCAGGCAGCTCGAACATGATCATCTCGTTCCACACGGGGTTGATCTTGTGCTTGGCCCGTTTCGTCTGCTTCTTCTTCAGTTTCTGAGCCTGGTGCTTCAGGGTCACCTTGACCGAGACATCTGGGGAGGGACAGAGGGAAGAGACAGAGAGAAAGGTGCCTGAGCTTCTGGGGTCTGATGGGGGCCAGACTGGCGCTCCCTCTCAAGGCTTCCTCTCTGCTTGCCCACTGGGCCATGTGTTCACTCAACCAGTAAGTGCCTGCCAATTGGCAGATGCCAGTCTAGACATGGGGACAGAGCAAGAATTTCTGCCTCCATAGTACTCGTACCAAAGTGTGGGAAATGGATGGACAATACCGGTTGAGTATTCCTTACTGGAAATGCTTAGGATCAGAAGTGTTTCAGATGTTGAATTTTTTCCCAGATTTTGGAATATTTGCACATGCACGATGAGATATCTTGGGATTGGGACCCAGGTCTAAACATGAAATTCAGTTATGTTTCATAAAGACCTTACATACACATAGCCTGAAGTTAATTTTATACACTATTTTTAATAATTTTATGCATGAAACCAAATTTCCCACTTAGGCTTAAAAGACTGCAGGTTTTTGGACTGTGGGTTTTCAGATTACTGATGCTCGACCTGCACCATAATGAATGAGGCTGGTCACTATGGCCCCTGTTAAAGTGCCACCAAGGGAAACAGAGTCACTTGCCATGAGCCCTTGCAAGTGACTTCATATCCCAGATCAAACCAGGCCCAGGGCAATGGCTCGGGTGTCCTACAGCTCTATTTTAAACCCAGACCAGAAAAGCAAGGCTATCCCCATGTCTTTATCCTCTCAACAATCCTTCCAACACTTTTTGTCCATTATTAAGATAGCAGGTCTCCTGCTGGTTGGTTAAGTTCTTCTCATCTGCTCATTCTTTATTTTCTTTCTTTCTCCCTCTCTTTCTTTTCTTTTTTCTTTTTCTTTCTTTCTTTTTCTGTGTGTGTGTGTGTGTGTGTGTGTGTGTGTGTGTGCGCGTGTGCACGCACGCTGGAGATTAAGCCCAGGAGCATTCTACCTCTGAACAAATTCCCAGCTCTATTTTATTTTTATTTTTTTGAAACAGGGTCTCACGCCGGGCGTGGTGGCTCATGCTTGTAATCCCAGTACTTGGGAGGCTGAGACCGGAGGATCCGGGTTCGTGGCCAGCCTCAGCTACTTAGTGAGGCTCTCCACAATTTAGTGAGACCCTGTTTCAAAATAAAGATTAATAAATGGGACTGAGGGTGTAGCCCGGAGGTAGAATGCCCCTGGATTCAATCCTCAGTACTGCCAAAAAAAAAAAAAAAGAAAAAGAAAAAGAAACAGGGTCTCACTAAGTTGCTAAGGGCCTTACTAAGTTGATGAGGCTGGCCTTAAACCTGCGATCCTCCTGTCTCAGCCTCCCAAGTACTGGGACTACAGGCATGCGCCATCATGCCCAGCTCATCTGCACCTTCTCTAAGTTTTCCTTGAGGACCTTTACTTCATGCCCAGCGTGGAGGCAGATCGCCTATTCCCAGGTCCCTGGGCACTGCACCCCCAGTAGAGCTCCCCCATCTCCACCCCAGGAAATCCACAAACAGGTCACCAGGCAGCTCTTATGAACTCAGGGCCAGATTACATTTTCATTAGTCAAGGTTCCTGAAGCTAATGTGAGAATAATTGTTACTCTGTATTTATGGCTATAATTACCGCCCCTGGGTGGTTAGTTTGTTATTTGGGCAGAGATAGTTGAGAGACAAAGCACTGTGCTGTAATTGTCCTCACTGAGCTATAAAAAAAGAGCGAGAGGCAGAGAACTGGCTGGAGGCCACGAGAAAGCACTGAACTCTGACCTTTGGCTCAGGAATCTGCCGGCCTCATCAGCCCTTCCGATTTCATTTGCCCCAAATCTTTTGCTCAAAGATTCTGAACGCAGTGGCAAATTGCTGTAAATATAGGTTTATTTCTATTTTGCTATGAGGACTGGCACCCAGTCCAGGTGCTCTCTGGCTAACCCAGGCTCTTTCCTGCTCTGATGGGGGGATGTGGGGGATCCAGAAGCAAACACCAAGGCTTCCAGAATGTTAAAATATGGGTATATGGGGCACAGATGCCCTAAGCCTCAGCCTTAGCCCTCGTACCCACACACCTTCTGCCATCGCCCACGCCCAGCTGGTGTGGGGGTGGCAGTTGGCCAAGGCTGAGAACGGAGAAGAGACTGGGTAGGGTGTGGGGTGCAGAGGTCGCTAGAGATGGGAGACAAAGAGCCTGGGCTTCCCCACATCAGCACCTGCCCGAGAGGTGGGTCCAGCCAGGTCTACATTTTTCCCTCTAGCCCGTGGTCTCCACTCCATGTATAGTCCGAGCCTAGGCTTTTCGTCATCTGTGGTTAAGACTGATTGCTCTCATGGTGGACTTCCAAGGTAGGGAGCTCCAGGTGGCTCCAACCTGGGCCCTAATGTATAGGATGGGCCCAGGAATGAATGGGTGTGAACTCAAAGGAATGAGTGTGCCCTTCAACATTAATTTGTTGGAGCTGGGCCCAGGGTCGCACACCTGTAATCCCAGTACTTGGGAGGCTGAGACAGGATTGCAGGTTTGAGGCCAGCCTCAGCAACTTAGCAAGATCCCAGCTACCTAGAGAGACCCTGTTTCAAAATAAAAATAAAAAGGGCTGGGGGTCTAGCTCAGAGATAGAATGCCCCTGGGTTTAATCCTCAATACCAAAAAAAAAAAAACCCAAAACAAAAAAAGCAAACACAAACAAAACATTGTAGATTTCAGGTGGAAGACACAGCCGAGGGTAACTTCATAACCATTCTCCTGTTCCACCTCCCTGACCTCCTGTCCCCACTTCCTGCCAGGCGCCACCTCCCTTGGTACATTCCCAGTGGCTGGAGGCGCCTGGCTCTCCGCTCTCGGCCCCACTCACCCTTCCCCAGGAGCTCCTTGGCCTGGGTGGAGTGGAGGTTCTTGGCTTTGATCAGCACTACCAGGAGGCGGTTGGCCGCTGGGAGGTAGCTGATGGACAGCAGGACCTCGCCAGTTCCGGTGGACGACTCCTGAAACAGAAGGGGAGATGCAGGGGAGGAAGTGGCACCTGGGTGGCTTCCGACCCAGCCATCAGTGTTGAGACTGAGGTTGCACTGGGCTTGTGTCCAGCAGGCACCCAGCAACCACTCCCCTGGGGCTGATTCTCCACCACGCAGGGGGAGCGGGTCACAGAGGAGGGATACGTAGTGTGTGCATCAATGGAGTGCATCATTGGCTACAAAATTTGACTTTCACATGTCACATATCCAAACCCAGCATATGAAAGAGAGCAAAGAGATGCCACTAGAGATGCAGCGGGGCCAGAGAGCCAGGTGCCCCTCACGCTTTGCTCCCACCTTGACCCCTGGCTCCTGGGGTGCCTCGGTAGAACTTTAGGGCTCTGGGGAACACAGTTTGAGAATCGCTGCATTGACCAGTTCCCGGGGCCGCAGGGAATTGCTATTCATTTTTTTTTCTTTTTTGGAAAGGTAATCCAGCCAGCCCCTGCAGGCTGAGAGTGCCAATAAGTTATATGGTATGCTGAGCAGGGACTCGCTTAGTCAACGAAAAGCCCACGGTGTCAATGAAATGCTGGTGGCACAGGGTGGTGGATGAGGCCCCAGAGACCATGGCGGTACTGAACCTCAGAGGGCGCCAAGGTCTCCAGGAAGCATCTGAAACAGCCATCGACACGTGCACTGAGGCAGGGAAGGGAAGACAGAGCTGGGCAGGCACCAGCCCAGGGGACCAGGTCCCTCATCTGAGCAGAAATAAGGTGCCTTCCCCCAACATCCCCAGGAGGAGGCTGCAGGGTAGCTCGCTGTGCCAAGGGCAGGGGCACGAGGGGCCAGTCTCACTGGATGGCACAGCCTCAGTGCTGTGCCCCTTCCCTCCAGCTCTGTCCTTCCTTCCCCGGTGCCATCAGGGTATCCAGGGAGCACCCCTCCCCTGCCCCAGGCCCCTGGCTCACAGCCACCAGAGTCCCCCATGTTCCCTTTCCTTCTGTCACACTCGGCACATGCCACGTCCACTCGTCTCCAGCTGGACCGTGAGCTCGGAGGGCAGGAATCAGTCCTCCGGTGAGCACTGTGGCCTCGCTAGCACTGGGCCTGGCCACAGCGGTGGACAGCGGCAGGGCTAAGCCCAGCTCCGGCACTTACCACCTGTGTGATACCGGGAAAGTTATTTAACTCCTCTAATTGCTGGCTCCCTTACCAGGAAAAAGGGGGAGAGTTTGTCCATTTAGCAAAAACATGCATAAAGCAACTACTACATTCTAGATGCTACAATTTAAGCAGTAACAAAAACACAGCCAGCCTCCAGGGAGCTTGCAGTCCCACGGGGAGATGGACCAGAAGCGATTACATGTGTAACGTGAGGCTGTGTTATCTGCCGTGAGGAATATGAATGCCAGGGGATTTGATGAGAGTAAGTCCTCGGGCAAGGTCACGAAGCATAATTCTAATGATTGTCAAAGCTCTAATTATTATTAATAACCCAGAGCAAGGCTACACAGTGCTGGGAACACAGACTAGAGCCAGACTGCCTGGGTCTGAGTTCCAGTCCTACCACTTACTAGCTGTGTGACCTTGGGCTAATTACTCAACTTTGCTGAGCCTCCATTTCCTGGAGTATAAAATGGGAGCAGTATTATCTCCACCCGAGAGATGGGTGTGAAGATTAAAGAGTTCACACTGAAGGGCTTCAACCAGTGCCTGGGCACATACTACAGACCATGGAACCCTTGGCTACCATTGTCACCGGTAGTTCTCATGGAAGAGCATGCCCCACTTCTTGAGATTAAGTGGGGAGCACTGTGTCTAGGGGAGCCAGCCCAGGCTTTGGGGATGAGGCTGGCCAGCCTCCGCCGGGGGTCACCACACCCTCTGCCTTTTCATCCAGGAAAAATGTCTCCAGTGTGACCTCAACAATTCAAGCAGCCCTGAGGAACCGGCCATATGACAGTGCTTTGGGAACTTCGCACTGCTGTGAATGATGGCTGCTAACGTTTATTAAACACTTATCATGTGCTCTGTACAATGACATTGTCTATCCTGCTAGACTGTAGGTTCACTATGCATCCCTGGCACCTGGTACACAGTGGGCACAAAATAAATGTTTGTCAACAGTCAACTGCCATTTCATCTTGACAACGGCCCCAAGAGGGACGCTGCCCTTGCTCCTGTTTTAGGCGTAAGACCCTGATGCTCAAGGAGAGCCCGTTGCTGCCCGAGGTCACACAGCTGGCCAGCCGGCTGAGGCTGGGGTGGGGCCAGTCTGAAAGGGAAGCCCGAGTCCTAAACCCGTGGCTCTGGCTTCCAGTGGACAGGCTGCTGCACCCCTCCTGTGCGGTGAAGGAAGCGAGGCCCAGGATGGTGGCAGGCGCCGGGCAGGGTGGTAGCAGAGCTGAGATGGGGACGGGCCCCATGTTCAGTGCCATTTATCAGAGGCCCTGGTTGGCCTGGACCGAGGCCACAGGGTGACGAGGCTTGAGCCCTCTGCTGCCCTGACCAGGTGAGGGACCTGCACCTGTCCACCCCGCAGAGCTCTTCATGTTTGTGTAGGTGACACTGCGCCAGCCCTGGGGCTGCACCTTAGCCAGTTTCAGCTGCGCCCACCCCTTGGCATGGCTACCTAAAGTACCCGCCACAAAAATAACCCTCTTTCTTTCCCTTTCCCCTCCGTGGCCACCCCACCCCCTCTTCCTCTCAGGCCCTCGGTGAGTCATTCAAGGCTGTCCTGGGAGCAGGCCGGTGGCACTGTGGCCCCTGGTGACGCACTTGCCTCTTTTGGCTGAGTGTCTCCCGGCTAGAACTGGGACACTGTTGGCACTTCCATTAACCCTTTCTGGCCCAGGGAAGAAAAAATCTGGGCTATAACATCTGCCGGCTCCCCTACCTGGTTCCAATCAGCGCACCCTCCTCCTTGGACGGGAGCTCCTGGCCTGGCCTGGTCTCTCTCCTGCTTCTCCCACCAGAGGGGAGCACTGTGACGGGGCATTTGCAGAGCAGTGACAGATACGGTGAGCGGGACGGTTATCAGGATGGATGAGTCCTGAGGGCAGGGCTCTGTAGTAGTTAGGGCAGGTCCCCAGCTCCTGGTGTGGTGCTGGTACCCTGTAGGAGCAGGGCAGGGATTTGTGGAAGGAATGAATGCTACTGCTCTTTTAGGGGGAGAGAGGGAAGCAGGCAAGGTGCTGGAGAGACTTCTGCCTACACTGGCTGGATTTCAGTCCCTTGGGGGCCGTACTAAAGCCTCAAAGCCCAGCAGGGGACCTTCTGTGTCTCCAGAGAAAGCCAGCTCACTAGCTTAATAACAGAAGTGTGGCTTCTCCTCCCAGGGCCCCCGTCTGCAATTCCATATGAGTCCCAAATCACACACTAATTAGAGAGTGTGCTTTGGAACAGCCTAGCTCCATCTGAGAGTGGCTGTGGTTTTTCTATCAATTTTCCAAGACTGAGAAAGAAAGAAAAATGGGGTAAGGAAGAAATGGTGGTAAAAAGGGGACTAGGGGAGGGGGTGAATGTTCTCTTCTCCCCTACAGTCCAGTTTTCTTTTAGCAAAGGCACCTGCGGATCACATCTCTTGCTTGTCAGGTGCGTGAGCGGCAGGTGATAAGACAGAGCAAGACTGAGAACCAGAACGACCGGGCCACAGGGCCAAGCTCTGCCATGTCCTGGCTGGGTGACCCTGTGCCGGTGCCTGAACTACTGGATGCCTCAGTTTCCCTGTCTGCAAATGGGATCATCATGGCGCCTCCCTCACTTGGTTGATTTGAAGGTAGGCAGAAGAGCACAAGCGCAGCCTGAGCCTGGTCACTGACCCGTGGAGAGTGCTCAGAAACGCTGCTCTGACTAGCAGGTCTAGGACTGCAGCCCAGGGGCAGCAAACTGTCTAGAAAGGGCCAGAGAGTCGACATGGGGGCATCAGGACAGCCTGGAGGGTGTGGCTGACTAGCTGGTTGACAATAGCCACTTAGATGTTCCCTCGAGGCGCCGCCCTGGCCGGTCTTGCATGAGGCTTTGGCCTGAGGCCCCAAGTAGCCACACGCTACCCCATGTCCTGACCTTCCCTGGCCTCTGGCTGCCTGGCCTGTGGGGAGCAAGCATCGGCTCTCCCAGGAGTCCCTCTCTGAGGAGCATGGCCTCCTAGGAGACTCTTCATGGACACTCAGGTGGTCCCCAGCACAGCGGAGGATGGGAAGCCATCCCGGGCCCAGTGTGTGTACCGTGGGGTCCCGTCTGTCCCAGCCCAGGTGCCTCCTTCAGAGCTCAGCACAGACACTGCTGCCCAGGGGGCCTTCTAGAAATCTCCATCAGAGGCTGTGGTTATGCTCCTCCTAGGCATCTCAGGACTCAACAAGTGTCAGAGGTCATGGTGATCATCATTGTCATTTGTCTGTGCCAGTTTAACCCCTTTGTCTGCAGAGCGATTCTGCCCTGCCTGCCCTTGTACTCACCTCCCTCAGGTACCTGGCGCAGAGTAGGTGCACAAGGAGTGTAACTGGGTTTAAGTGGGGACAATACTGCCACAGTATCCGGGCCAGTGTGCACACCACGGAGCTTTCCGCCATGGCAGGGCGCCTTTGCAAATGAGATGCACTGCTAGGACAGGCACCAGGAACCGCATCCGGGGCTGCAGAGCTGCCCCAAAGCTGCCTGTATAAGACCCCAGCCTGCCCTTCGCCCGCTGTGAGATCTCTGCAGCTCGTTCCTCCAGCTCTGGCCCAAAGTTCTGCACCCTGTGCTCCTAACAGGCTCTTTCTTTCCCGAAAGAGTGACTGAGCGGTCACCCTACCTTAGCTGTAGTCTTCAGCTCCCCCCACTGGGCGGTCCCCAGAGGCACAGAAACCCCATCCAGGCCCAGGCGGAGCTCCCCGGCCACGCTGTGGCGGGAGAAGCGGTCGCAGGTCCTGAGCGTCAGTGTCAGGGTGGCTGTGGGGCGCTCCTCCTCGGCCAGGGGGAGCACCAAGCCCTCCTCCCAGGTGGTGTGCAGCTGCCGCTTCTTCAGGGCTGTCTGGGCCTCCACGGAGCCGGTCCTGTTGGCCACACTGCCTTGGACGTAGCAGTCACAGCCGCCGTCATAGTCACTGGTCACAGCTGCAGGCAAGAATAGAAGAACACAGACCTGGGGCTTCCCAGGGACAGGGGGAGGAGGGGACACAGTCCTAATTAAAGCTGTGGGATCCAGCTTAACCTTGCATGTCTGAAACACCCCAGGCTGACCACCCCAGGCACCGTGGAACTGCCTTCCAGCAAAAGGGAGGTCGTCTGAGGAGGCCAGTGTCAGCACACACAGGTTTGGATAACAGCCACAAGAATCGGCGCTTCCCAGAGCCCTTCAGACCCCGAGATTCTGAAGTTTCCCCAAGATGCCAGGCCCCCTGGGATGACTGAGCTCAGTGTTGCTGCTGACGCTGTGATTCACTTGTTCTGTACTTTAAATATTTACCACATAGCCACTTGTCATGTGAATCACTTGGCTGCTACCTCGTGAATGTTGTTTTATATTCTGTACGTCCGTGTTGTTCATGCGTCACAGAGTGGACTGTGTGAGTCAGCTTTCCGTTACTATAACAAATGCCGGAGAGAATCAGCTTATAAAGAGAGAGGGTTTATTCTGCTTCAGTGTTGGAGGCTGCAGTCCATAGCCCTATTGCTTTTAGGCCCATGGCAAGGTAGCACATCAGAGCAGAAGTGTGTAACTAAGCAAAAGTACTCACCTCACGGCCAGGGAGCAAACAGGAGCAAGAAGAAGGAACCAGACTCTCACAGTCCTTCAAGGACATACCCCAATGACCTAAAGACCTCCCACTAGGTCCCGCCTTCAAAAGGCTCCACTGCCTCCACTAGTGCCACCCCGGGAGCAAGCCTTTATCACATGGGCCTTTGGGGGACACTTAAGATCTGAACTATAGTATTCATGCAAATTACTCAGTGGGTTTTGTTTTTTATTTTAGTGTGTGTGTGTGTGTGTGTGTGTGTTACTGGGGACTGAACCCAGGAGCATTGTTCCTCTGAGCTACACCCCAGCCCTATTTTATTTTTTATTTTGAAATAGGGTCTCACAAAGTTACCTTGTGCTGCTGTTCTCAAACCTGTTATCCTCCTGTTTCAGCCTCCCAAGTAATAGGATTACAGGTGTGCGCCACCACGCCCAGTTCAGTGAGTGTTTTTTAATGTACCATAATGTAGCCTTACCCAGAAATTTCCACCGTGCTACTTTGATGACTAAATCTTCAATAAGAGTTTGGGAAAGGGGATCTGACATTTCACAGGAAAAGAAGATAAAGAACGAAGGCCACACACCTTAAAAGACAGAGCTTTCCACTAAGCCACAAGGGACTATTTAGGCATGGCTCTGTCATCAGAATGCCACAATCATCAGTGGAAATAATCTTGTACAAGTCATAGCAGTTGCTACATCTCAGTTTCCTAAACTGTAAAATGAGACTGAAGACCAGGTATAAGAAAGTATATGAACGTGTCAAAAAAATATAAAAAAACAAATATAAAAAAGGACAAACACTTAAAAAAGAAAGCCAGGGACTGGGGGCATAGGTCAGTGGTTAGCACATGCTTAGCATGTGCAAGACCATGGGTTCAATCCCCAGCACCAAATCAAAATAACACAAACAGAATATCATGGTTTGGATCTTAAATGTCTCCCAAAGGCCCTGTGTGGAAGGCTCGGTCTTCAGCTGAGGGTGCTGTTGGGAGTGGAGGAACTTTAAGAGGTGGGGCCTCAATGGAAGAAAGGCCACTGGGGCATGCCCTTAAAGGACACAAGGACCTCAGCCCCTTCCTCCTTCCTCTTCCACCCCCAGCTTCCCGGCCACCATGATAAGAGCAGCTTTGTGCCAGGGCATGCGCCCTTCCAGGATGTTCCAGCTCGCCACAGGCCCAGAGGCATCAGGGCCAAATGACCAAGGCCTGAAACCTTTAAAGCCATAAGCCAAAATAAATCTTTCCTTCTAAGTTGACTTTCTCAGCGATGGAACACTAACACAAAAACAAAGGAAAATTAAACACAGAAGTACAATATATCTGGACCATTGGCGGCCTGATGCATTTGTAACATCTTGGCTTTGTTTGCTGATGGCAAAGTAAATTGTCAGGGCAGGGACACCAGGGACATCTGGTCCTTGGAGAGACTTCCTGGCTCTTGGACTGCGGCAACTTTGTCACCTCTGCATCCAGCACAAAGCTCTGTCCAATGTCAAAGGCTCCTATGGCAGAGTCGGCTGTTCACAGCTGCTCACCAGGTTGTTCTTCCTGGACAGCCCAGGCCACACTTCCCAGGCTCCTCTGCAGTGAGGTGTGGTCATGTGACTGGGTCCCAGCCAATGGGGTGTGAGTGGAAGTGATGTCTGCCATGTTTGGGGAAGGCTATTGGGGGATGGCTGTTCCCTTTCTGGTTCTCCTCCTCCTTCTACCTGCTGGATACAGAGGACGAGGAGGCCTGAGGGAATTATAGAGCCTGGTCCTATTCCTCCATCTGGAAGAAAGGTGTCTGCCAACCAGGAATCCCCACTTTGGACTGTGACATGACAGAGGAAGGAGAAAAATCAAAGTGTCTGAGCATTGTGCATTTGGTCTGCTTGCCACCCCTCTGGCACGGCTCCTCCAGGGGCCACGGGCTCACAGAAGCCCCTAGAAGTCACATGAGAGAGAGCAGTACCTTCCAGGCGAGTCACAAACAGTTCCGCCTTCTGTTGGTCATAGTCCAGGCAGTAGTGGAGTTTGGGGGCCTGGTTCCAACTGGCTGCCTTTTCAGGGTTCCAGGTCTCCATGACGCAGACATCCTCCACCACGCCTATGAGAGGGGCAAAGCGGTCAGTGCCACCCACGCTGGGGTCCTGTTTCCTTAATCACACCCTTCTCGTCTGCCACGTAGGCCACAAATCCCAACCCAAAGCCCCCTAGAGCCCCACAGGTGGCCACACCAGGGCGTCCCCAGTGGTCACGAGCATCGCATGGTAAGGGACCATCACAGTCCAGCAATCAGGACGTGAGCTTTGAGGTTGGACTTGAGCTGTTAAAGAATAACTGTGTGACCTTGGACAAGTTACTTGACTTCTCTGAACCTCAGTTTCTTCATCTTTATAATGGGGGTGGTAAGAGTTCCTCTTTCCTGTGGTTATTGTGAGCATGAAATGAAATAAGGCAGGGGAAGTCCTTAGCCCAGGACCTGGCCCACGGTGAGCCTTCAGGAAGGAAAACTGTCAGAGCCTATGTGGTCTGGAGACCGTGTAGCAGGCAAACCATCCCCAGCTCCCCCTCTTCCAGAGCATGGTCCCTGCTCCCCAGGAGTTAGCAGTTGGGGATACACATAGAAAAACGATGAGGAGTAGATGCTGGGGGCAAGGTCAAGGGCGGTGGATTTGACTGGGACGCGTGTTCAGTCCTTATTTGCTGAGTGAATGGATGACCATAGACTAAAGACCAAGACTAAAAGCCAACCAGGATTCATTTGTTCCCGCTGCAGGCGCTACAGGATCTGTTCCTGAGACTCACGCTCAGCGCCGTGCTTCTGAGCCCGGCCCAGCGGGGGCAGCTGTCCACTGGCCAGTGTGGGTCCCGCAGCATCCAGGCCGGGAGAGGGCTCAGCGGGGTCAGTGTCAAAGGCGTTAGGTTACTTCTGCTTCTGCCGCCCCCCTTACCCATCACACAGAACGAAACCCGGCCCACACGACCAGCCATCCTCCTGGCTCTCCTTCCCACCTCTCTTTTTTTTTTT
>PVJS01003703.1:0-73839 GCA_004027185.1 Glis glis | reverse complement strand
TGGTGGCGCGCGCTTGTAATCCCAGTACTTTGGGAGGCGGAGACCGGAGGATCCGGGTTTGTGGCCAGTCTCAGCTGCGCGCGCGCGAGCGTTCTCTCTCTCTCTCTCTCTCTCTCTCCCTCCCTGTCTCTCTCCCTCTCTCTCTCCCTGTCTCTCTCTCTCTCTACTTAGTGAGGCCCTCTGCAACTTTGGGAGACCCAGTTTCAAAATAAAGTATAAAAAATAGAGCCGGGGGCGTAGCGCGGAGGTAGAACGCCCCTGCGTTCAATCCCCGGTACCGCAAAAAAAAAAAAAAATTTCATATACAAAATACAGTATTGTTAACTATAGATTAATCTAGGGTTAGGGTTAGGGTTAGAGCTAATGTTGTAATTAGATCTCAGAATTTAATCATTCTGTCCAGCTGAAACTTGGTACTGCTTAACCAACATCTTCCCATTTCTCTCTCCCCTGTCCTCTGGGAACCACCAATCTACTCTCTGGTTCTATGAGATTGAGTATTTTAGATTCCATATACAAATGAGATCATGCAGTACTTATCTTTCTGTGTCTGGATTATTTTACTTAGCATAATATCCTCCAAGCTTATTCATATTGTTGCAAATGGCAGGATTTCCTTTTTTTAAAGGCTGAGTGATAGATATTTCATTGTGTGTATGTATGTAGGTATACATGTATATATGTACATCACATTTTTTCTTTGCATGCATTGGTCAACTATCATTTGAGTTGTTTCTGTATCTTGGTTAAATTGATTAATACTGTAATAAACACAGGAGTCCAGATATATCTTTGAGATACTGATTTCATTTCCTTTGGGCTTATTCACAGAAGTAGATTGCTGGATTATGGTAGCTTCAATTTTATGGGAACTCTCCATATTCTTTTTCTTAGTAGCTGTACCAATTTGTATTATGACAAATAGTGTTCAGTGGCTATCTTTTCCCCATATCCTCACCATACCATTTATCTTTTTGATAAAGACATTTTGTCAGATGTGAAGCGCTCTCTCATGATAGTTTTGTTAATTGCCTTTCATATATCTGTTGGCCATTTGTATGTCATCTTTGCAGAAATATCTATTCAGGTATTTTTCTCATTTTAAATCAGAATATTAGTGATTTTTCGATTGATTTTTATGATTTAGTTATTTTTTATATTAGCTCCTTATTAGATATACAGTTTGTAAATATTTTCTTCCATTTCATAGAATGCCTTTTCATTCTGTTGATTTTGTCCTTTGCCGTGCAGAAGATTTTAGTTTGATGCAATCCTATTCACTTCTCTTTTTACTGTGACTCTATTTTTATCTCCATTATCTGATTTCATGCCCAATAACATTAAGAAATACATGTGAAATGAACAAATTATGATTATTGGATCCTCAAAATGATTGTATTTGTATAGTTTCCTTATATAATTAAGTCAGTTTGTATGACTGTGGTGATACTTAAACTCTTGATTTTGCTATTTTTCTATTTATATTATCTATTAATATAGTGGTTTTAAAATGTACTGGTTACTCTATCAGTTAGAATGTCTTCTAATACAAGTCATAGAGGGCCCGACTTTGCAGTGACTTATTAAATAAACAATGGGGTACTTTTTCCTGTCTTAATATGGAAGAACAACAGTTTTATCAGAGAGCCAGGCTCTTTTGATCTTCCTACCTGATCACCTTCATATCTTGAATCTGTCTCTTTGAACTGGTTGCCTCATGACTGACAAGGTGGCCGTTGTGGGCTAATCATTGTGTCCTTCCAAAACCATATTCCAGACCATAACAAAAGTGAGTGGGCCAGTCCTAGGAAGCTCTCCACTCAAACTCACTTCTGGTGGACATTGATTAGAAATTGTCCCGTAAATTCCTCATCTCTCTTCTCTTTCTATTTATGTGAACAATGTGTAAAACTTAAGTGTCAAAGGAGAATGGTATAAACATCACTGACATATAAATCATGATTTATTACTTGGATCTGAGCTCACTGCAGACAGATTTCAAGATTTCATTAGCCAGGAAGAAATGACAAGAGAGGCTTGGTAGGCAGCTCATAGTGTCTGCCACAAACAGCATAAATAACTGATAATCTTTTCCAATTTATTTGCCACTGATGTGAAGTTCTTTATGCTGGGAATAAGGTAGCTTTCCCATAGAGCTTTTGTGTGATTTATTTATTATTTTTCTTTCTAGTTTTTTATTGCCAAATGAAAAAGAAGCCTACAGTAAGCAGGGTTATATGCATTCTCTCATTTTGTCTTTTCCTGCACAAGCAAGCGGGCCAGTGAGCACTGCACACTTACATGCTGGACATCTGCTGATTGATCCTTCCCAGTAAATCAGTTAAGTCTAGTTTGTTCCAAAATCACTGGGAGCAAGAAGAGTAACTCTGAATTAGACAGTGTTAGATGTTGCTAACAAGAAAACAAATAACGATTGGTATTTCCTGTGGTTCTTGGTTAATCCCTGAGGTATATTTCAAATATCTTGAGAATTGTGACTGACATTTGATTATTCCTCACTGATTAGCATTTAGGTGAGAAGGACTGGATGCATTTCAGACGATTGTAGGTATTAAAATATTATGCGTTCTGTGATTTTATGAACCATCTGTCTTAGGTCTTATCCATGTTGTAGGCAGTCTTTTGTGCTGAAAGCATTTGGTAGAATGTTTCAGAGATTTTAAAACAGAATTTCTCTCTGCTTGTGAATATCCTAATCCATCATTGTAAATGCTTCAACATTTGTTACATATGCTTCTTTTTATAGCAAAATTTTCATATCTTTACAGTATATTAAGAATTGTTTTAGGCTTACTCTTCAGGTGGGTTATGATTAACAGTGATATTAGAAAGAAATGTATGTAATTTTACTGAAGACAATGTACTTATGTCTTCAATCACTTTCTCCTTGTTTCCTTTTGGTTTTATTATTCACAATTAATTAAGCAGCCATTATGTAGTATAATACTGTGGGTATTGGAAAGATTTCAAAATTATAAAAGGTAAATCTCTTGTTCCTTGGGGTTTTACACATATCTAAAGGGATATATTATATTAGAACAAAACAAAATTATATCTAGGGCACTGAGTAGGAAGTTCGTTTCTCAGCAGTCCCTTGTCTTAAATAATGCCTTCCCAGGTTCAAGGCTTTAGGGCCCTTTTCTTTAAAATACATATTGCAGAGACAAAAGGCTTACATCTACAAAGTTTTCTTTTAGTACATGCTTTGCACAAAAGAAAGAAAGAGAAGTTTCTCTGAGTATGACTTGACTTCTTAATAGTCTGTATGACTGAGCTAGATGGTACTGTCATCAAGATTTTTGAAAGAACTGTCCTTTTAATTATTTTCTCTTCTATACATGCTGATCTTCAAATACTTTTATTCTCTTTTCTGTATGAAGATACGAAAAAAGTATCACAAACTTTTTCCTGATCAGGCCTTCTCAGGAAATGCTCTTTAGAATGTTTCTAGAGATCAAATACAGGACCTTCCACAAGCTAGGAAAGTATTCTACCACTGAGCTATACCCCCAGCCCAGGAAATATTTTTTTTAATTTTCTTTTTTCAATACTTTTATTGGTGCATTGTAATGATACATCATACGGAGGTATAGAGCGACAGGAATATACATGCACACAGCATTTAGTACAATTCCCTCCAGATCCCAACCCCTCCCTTCCCTTCCCCGTACATGTCTTTGAGATTGGCATTGCTAGTTTAACATATATATATATATATATATATATATAGCATTATTTCAAATGTTATTTTCTTTACATCTCTATTCCCCCTCATTCCTCTCCTAAACCCTCTCCATCACTCAACTGGAGTCTCTAATCCTTTATCTGAAGTCAGAATATTAGAGTGATACATGCATATCTATGTTTATAGTAGCACAATTCACAATAACCAAACGAAGAAACCAACCTAGGCATCCATCAACACATTAATGGATTATGAAACTATGTTATGTACACACAATGGTATTTTACCATAAAGAACAAAATTATGAAATTTGCAGGAAAATGTATGGAACTAGAGAATATTATGCTAAGTGAGATTAGCCAGTCTCAGAATGTGAAGGGCTATATACTTTTCATTGATATGTGGAAGCAAGAGAGAAATTGGGAAACAAAAGGGACTTCAGATAAGTGAGGGGAGATACTAATAGAATAGTGGAAGGGGGTGGGGGGTGGGATATGAAAGGGGAGACTATATGAAGGAAACAGTTCAAATAATGTTCATCTAGGAAGTTGTCAATACCAATTTCAATATTATATATGGGAATGGGGAGTTTTGAAGTGGGGTCTGAAGGAAAACACACCAAGTTCTCTGTGCATATATGTTTCTATCAGTCTGAAACCCATTATGCTATATAATTACAATGCACCAATAAAAAAAAAAACATGTATATGAAGCTGGGCTGCATGGAGCACACCTCTAAGCCCAGAATTTGGGAGGCTAAGACAGGAGGATTGCATATTCAAGGCCAGACTCAGCCACTTAGCAAGACTCTCAGCAACTTAGCGAGATTCTGTTTCAAAATAAAAAATAAAATAGGACTAGATATGTAGCTTGGAGGTAGAACACCCTGGTTTCAATCTTCAGACCCCCCCACCCACCGCATACACTAAACTAAAAAATTAAATGAGAACTCTCATTTTATTTTCATGAATTAGTCTATCAAATAGTTGCTGGTTTAAGAGTACTTTTTCTCCTTTGAATTTAGGAAATTTGGGATTGACACATCTATGTCTTCCTTTTCAGCTAATTATAATGCTCTATGTATTTGAGTAATTTTGATTGAGTGCTATTATAGTATCTGTGGTATCAGAACTGTCTTTGTGAAGAGTCATTTAGTTGTTTTTCCTAAATGGCATAGCTTTTTTCTCGATGACAAATTTGGTTCATCCAGCCTGGATTTTATTGTTTTTCACTCTTCTAAGGTCTATTTACTCATCATCCTCTTACTGAGCAAGAGGTTATCTAAACCTTCACCTCAGAGCATTCTGATAGTTTTGCTATTTTTTCCTCACTGCTTTTCTTTATATTCACATTGCTGAATTTAAGTTTGTCTAAAAGACATTTCCATTTCCTTTACTTGAATTTTTCAGTGAATTCTGTACAGGAGCCTGCCCTTATATTCTATTTGTGTCACTACCTGTAGCTTTATGTGGGCCAATAGGTTTCACAGTTTTTGCCTGGGCCTCAGCTTTTGTGCCCAAAGCTTTCAGAACCCTTCATTTTTAGTTTGGCTCAGCCTTAAAGAAAAAAGTGAAGTAAAAGTCATTCTTTAGCATGGCTCTGGTTGAGCTAGGGAAGACTTAGAGTAAGGTGCATATTACCACATACTGTATCTTAGCACAGTGTCAGCCCCATCATCAATGTCCTGATGAACAGAAAATCCTGTGGTGAGATTTTAAAGGATAAAGTTTTATTCTTCAAAATCCAAGAAATCAAGAACATTTCTTGATATGAGTATTTTATGCAGTGCATAGGATACTCTATAATTTTAGTGGAAAGCATCAATTTTTTTCTTATAAAACTTTTTATATCAACCTTTTAATTTAAAACACACAAATGAGTGAAATCTGAATATGACTTCCTAGAAGGTTGAGCATGATTTTTAGGCAAATCTCAAATTATTCATATTAAAGTACTTCAAGGCAAAATAGTGAAGGATCTAGACAAAATTTTTAACTTCTGTACATTAAAAATATTGATTCTTGAAACTGGGCATGTCTCAAGATTTTAAAAGTGTACTTTAAAAAGTCAAGACATTTCATAACACCTGAACTAGGTAAAGGAGGATGCTTGTTCAGATCTCCCCTAACTTCAAAATAGACATGTAAATATGTTCCCCTCAAACTGCTTCATCCTTAGATATAATTATCTCAATTTGGGGTATAGGCCACGCCTCCTTAGATTGATAGGAGATCTGACTTTTCTCATATTTTATGTGGGACAGGGGAGGTTAAGTGTTTATTGTGGAGAAGTCCCATGAATGCAAAGTTAATAGAAATAAGTTGTTAACTGAACCATGATTATACAGATTATGTGTTGTCAGTAACAAGGCTTTGTATCTCAACTATGAAGACAGTTACATGGAATTGCTTCTGATAAAGGAAAAAAAAACAAAAACAAAATTTTCCTTGGATAACACAAAATGAATACAATCAAAAGTTAAAATAGAAAAATCACAGATTTTTTAAGCAGGCCTTATGATAAAATGATATTTTCATTTTGCTTTTATCTTTAAAATATAAGGAGTTACTCATCATCATTTTTAAAAAAAACCTGAACACTGACTACCATTATATTTTAAATAGAATCCATCTCTTAAAACAGGTGAATGTGAACCATAATATATCTTTTAATTTTTTTTTTAGGTAAATAGGACCTCATTTCCATAATGGAGAGAAAAGAGGCTTAGCATTTTCAATGCCAGTGTAAGATGGGGTTGCTTAGCAATATTCAAATGAGTGAGAGTCCCGCTTCTTTATAATGGGTTATAATACATTGTCCATGTGAATGTGTCAGATTCAGAAAAATACGTGATTTCTTTTTTTTTTTTTTTTTTTGTGGTACCGGGGATTGAACGCAGGGGCATTCTACCTCCGCGCTATGCCCCCGGCCCGTTGCGGAGGGCCTCACTAAGGAGAGAGAGAGAGAGAGAGAGAGAGAGAGCGAGAGAGCTGAGGCTGGCCGCGAACCCGGATCCTCCGTTTTCCGCCTCCCAAAGTACTGGAATTACAAGCGTGCGCCACCATGCCCGGCTCAGAAAAATAAGTGATTTCTTAGCACCTAAATTTTAAT
Organism: Glis glis; assembly: GCA_004027185.1. NCBI lineage: Eukaryota > Metazoa > Chordata > Mammalia > Rodentia > Gliridae > Glis > Glis glis. Next base: position 67,022 of record PVJS01003703.1, on the reverse strand, counting down.
CAAGTGGGATACCATGTAATCAAAATGAAACAACTCAAACTATCAGTAACTTTTATGCAGATTAATTTAGCCAAATAATGTTAATTGTATAAGTATTGGTAGGTGTGGGTCACGCTCATTCACACATCTCTCCTAAGTGCCTCATAAGCAAGTTATGGAATTGGCAAGTAACAGCAAGGCCTTGGTCCTTGTCGAGAATTTTTAAAAAATTTTTCATTCTATCTTTGGCCCACAATGCACATTTTTTGGTCCTTGTATCATTCCCAAGGTCCCTTTGCAAAGGCTTGATGTGTTTTAATACAGGGCTTAAATGCCTTATCAGAAATATCTGCTCCTACTGTATTTCATCTCATGTTTCCTTGTCTACTTGTTGTGTCTGCATAGATATGAGTTTTATTATATGCTGTATTTCATTATTTTTGATACTATCTCAACATAGTCATTTTTCTATTCTCATTAATTTTTCTATTTTGGGTTATGGGTGCAGGGTGGTTCTCTGAATTGCTCGAGTTTCCTCCCCTTTCCTTTTTTTTTTTTTTTTGGTGCCAGGGATTGAACTCAGGGGCATTCTACCTCTGAGCTACACCCCTGGCCCTATTTTATTTTCTGTTTTGAAACAGGGTCTCACTAAGTTGTGGAGGACCTCACTAATTAGCTAAGGCTGGCCTCAAACCTGTGGTCCTACTGTCTCAGCTTCCCAAGTACTGGGATTACAGGCGTGTGCCACCATGCTTGGCTAGTTTTCTCCCCTTTCTTGCTTGTGGATCTCAAGACTAACTCCTGAGATCGGGAGGAACTGCCTACCCTAGGCCTTATTCCTGTTCCTCCTGGGGAAGGAAACATCTTGAATGAGGGAGGAATTGCCCAGGATCCTCTGAGCTTTGTTCCTCTCTCTCCTAATGGGGCATGTTGTAACTGAAGTATGTAACATTGGGTGGGCTGCCTTTCAGGGTCCATCAGTCCTGATGAAAAGTAGGGCTTGTGCAGTCGAGACTCTGTCTAGACTTTCTAGAACTTTCTAGAGGCTTGGGGTACTGGAACACAATGCATCTGAGACTTCTCCTATCCCTTGCTGTCTCTGTGTAAGTAGTAAACCTGCTTTATATGATTTGTGCATGAGTATGCTCTTTCTCACTGGACTCAGACAAATAGGTGATCAGTGTATGATGGGCCTAACTAGTAGCCAAGATACATGCGCATAGCAATGATTTGTGCTACTCTCCATGGACTGTGAGCCTTTTTTGAGTATTGGTAATCAGTGAACCTACTTCACAATTGGCCCACCAAAGAATAGGGCCCAAAATATTGTAGCTCCATAATAAACTGTGTCGAGTATACATTAAAGGACTATGTCTTAGACCTAAAGTAGGGCATATAAAAATGCTTAAGTTGTAGGAAAACATATTAGAATTTCTAGCTATATTTAAACTTCATCCTTTTATGTATTTTATTTTATAATGTAGATAATACTATCATATAGAAAAATCTGACTTTTAAATAGGATACTAGAAGGGCTCACTCATTTTCTCACTCTCTTCTGGTTTGGTCACTGTGGCTCCCATAGCCACTCTTCTTACCCGCCACCTGTGGACCAGTCTAGTACCATGGCTGGTTGTCCAGCCTGACTTCTTCAGTCAGTTTTCACTGCTGTTTGGTATGACATGTAGCTCTTTAAATAGGCAAAGTATCTAAATGGCAAATACATATTTATCCTGCCCTACTTGATTAGGAAGGGATAGCTTCCTTGTAGCCTACTGTTCCAAGGACTATTTTCTTGAAGTCTAAGCATAAAGAAAAGAAAACAAAAAAGAATACAACCTTTCCATCCATGATGTCTTCCTGTTTTCCTACCCTTCAAGGCCTCCCTTTTCTCAAAACCCTTTCTGAGGCAGATTATCAAACATTTACGAATAATGAGGAAATAGCAATTATATTTACTATTATGTCTTCCTGTTTTCCTACCCTTCAAAGGCCTCTCTTTCCTCCAAACCCTTTCTGAGGCAGATTATAAAAACATTTATGAATAATGAGGAGGTATCAATTATATTTACAAAATAAAAGAAAACGTTAAAGATAATTTATGGTAAAAGATATATTCCAGGAAATTAATATGCAGATAAAATTTTAAAAAATTGAATCAAACTTCTTTTTTACTATATCAAGGGAACTTGCTTTTTCTTTCCCTTTCTTTCCTTTCCTTCCCTCCTTCCCTCCCTCCCTCCCTTTCTCCCTTATTTCCTTCTTTCTCTTTCTTTCTGGGATTGCATCCAGGAATATTCTACCTCCGATCTACACTCCCAGATCTATTTCATTTTTATTTGGAAACAAGGTTTCAATAAGTTTCAGAGAGCTTTGCTAAGTTGCTGAGGCTGGCTTTGAACCTGCGATCCTATTGTCTCAGCCTCCCAAGTAGTGGGATTATAGGTGTGTACCACTACATCCAGCTGGGAGCTTGCTATTTAAAATTGCTGTCATCTAAAGAAGTTTTATAAAACAGATCCTTTTCCTATAACATAACTGTTCTACATATTATTATTTGAGGGTTTGCTCAAATTAAGATACATTTTCATTAGGTAGTAAAGGTTTTACTAGATATCTCATTCCTTTTAAATGTAACTACAAAAAAGTATTTGGGAGCTAAGTATACTTACATAAAGTTTAAAAAGGTTTATATAAAGTGTTGACAGAATGTTAATGCTTAATGGCATTATCATGATGACATTAAGATAGAGTATCTGTGATCTTTCATTATAATTTTGCTTTGTAATCTAATGCTGGTAAGCAGGCCATCTCTAATAGAGATTCTATGTCATGATTTATAGCATCTCTATTCAACTTGTTGTTTAATCTAGAAATATGAGCATCATATTTAAATCCTTCTTCCTTATAAGTTATAGCCAATTATGACTTACTTACTTTTGAATTTTATGTTCATAATTATTTTCAGTTCTCTCCCCTTGTCTATTCTAATTGCCACCACACTACTTAAAGCCACATGGCCTTTCTGGTTTAGAGCAATAATGTTTAACTGGCCTCCTTGTTACCACTATTCCTGTCTGTCAATCCTTTATTTACATTATTGTCAATAATATCTTCTAGGGAGCCAGGCGTGGTGGTGTACCCTTGTAATCCCAGTACTTGGGAGGCTGAGACCGGAGGATCCAGGTTCACGGCCAGCCTTAGGCTGCAACTTAGTTAGACCCTGTTTAAAAATAAAGAATAAAAAAATAGGACTGGGGGTGTAGCCTGGAAGTAGAATGCCCCTGGGTTCAATCCCTGGTACTGCAAAAAAAAAAAAATATCTTCTAAGACATACATCTTTTTATGTTATACCTCTATTTGAATAAATCATTGTCTCATAGTTGCTATAGGAAAACATGCAAATTCCTTGGAGTGTCACTTGAGTAGCTTCACAATGATTCTTAAGAAACTTGGCCCCTTCATTTCTCCTGGCCTCTATTCCAAACTGTCACTTTTCCACCTACCTACCCATTCACTTCCCCACATTTCCATGTCTTTTCTCTTTCTTTTTCCTTATCTGGACCGCCTTTCCTCCAACAGTCTGTCAAAGAATGTTTTTAAGACCTGGTTCAAATTTTATCTTTTGGGGTAGCCTTCTTTAGACTTCCCTTTGGTAGGTACTTCTGTATTTCTTTTTGTTGAATTGTGAGTAAGCATGAATTTGTCAACCCTATGAAAGCATGAATTCTTTGAAGGCAACAGGTTTGCTATGTTACATGTTAAATGTCCATTTTCATTATAAAGTCAAGCAATCAATGAATGATATTTTGCACTGCAAAATTCTCTGAGCAGTAAGATAATCCTGAGACTTCAAAAAAACTTAATTATAATATTTGCCATTTAATTGATACCTTTTAAATTCAGACACATTTCTTAACTGAGACATAAGCCACAGTTTTTCAGAGGCACTTTTTGGAGTGCTAATATTCTGGCTACCTAATTTGCTGTTTAATTCTGTAGTCTGATTTAAGCATTGCTGCAGATTTCTCAGCTCCTAGAATCACATGAGACAGAAAATGCCTAGAATATGGATATCAAGTTTGATTCAATACAGCCTATACATACATCAAACTATGGTCAATTTCATTAGTATCTTAAATTTAGTTAGGAGTTTTCTATTTTAAAAAACACTTAAAATATTACTTAATAAGGTGTTTCAAGTGTTTGTATATATATATAGTCAAAGAGTTTAGTAGTTATTTCCTTATTTTTTGAGTAGATTTTATGTGTTATAATTTTTATAAATATTATATTTTATAATTAATTTAAAGTGCTACCACCAGGGATGGAAATAATATGCTTAATATAGAATTTTATGTACATTTTCTATAATTCTATACATCATTACAAGTTACCCATTTATAAAAAAGAGAAGAAAATGAAGACTTTAAGAAAAATGAAGATAATTATATTTTCAAATTAGAAGATAAAGTTGAAAATGCTGTTTTTTTCTAAAATGAACATTTAATTTTCAGAGGTGATAGACTATTATGAAGTGTTTTGGTTAAATTAAAAGATTGACAGACAGTGCTACCTTAAATATCAAACTCAAAGATTAATTTTTTTCCTTAGAACTCTATTTTTTTGTTGAATAAATTATGAATTTATTGTGAATTCACAATAAATTGTCAATCTGTGAAATGACTAATTAACAGAGCATTTCTACAAAGCAAAAATATTTCATTTGTAATATTAAACTTGCATCCATTCCTGGGTAATTGAATATAGTGAAGTTGCCTAAAAGATATCATAGAAAATGAAATAAAAGGAAATTAAACAATGCAGTTGCATTTAAAAAATAATGTGTAGGGTAGAAAAAGAAAAAAGATAGAAATATCTTGAATAGTTTTACTAACTTATTTTTCATTGAAGCTGATTATCAAATGAGTCCATGGTGACGGTTTTGCTTAAGAAATAAAGTACACTATAACCTTACAAGTTAGTAGCTTTCATGTACTTGAGCAGAAACCTTAAAACTGAATTATTCAAAAAACAAATTTAAACAAAAATTCCAAAGAGATCAATAGAATGAACTGGCATTGGAGCATTCAGAAATATTTAAACTATTCATGAATCAAATTGACATTTTATAATTTGTGGTTGATAGTTTGGTTCTAAAGTTTTAGCCTTTTATACCTGCTTACGTTTTTCACAAGTAGCATTGGGAAGGTTTTGCAAGTTCTTACATATCTCTAAAGAAACTTATATTGTTCATTTTTAAGTATGATCAGATTATTCTATAACATTAAATAGTCATTTCTTAATCACTGGTTCCTTACCATGCCTGAGTTATTGTTTGCCCTATTTAAATGAGATAATTTCTGAAGCATCAAAACTACCTCAGGTAAAGGCAGATCTGTAGCAAGGGAAGTCATGACACAGAATTTAAGCAGGATGGTAAAGTCCCAGTACATTACAAAGAAAATGGCCATATGAGAAGTTGTTTTTTTTTTCTTCTAAACTAGGCTCTTAACTATAGCAAATGCTTCTCAGTTAAATATTTATATTAAATTAGGAAAATGAGAGATAAAAGCAGAATGCTGGTAAAAAAAAGTCAGAATTAAGCAAACTATATCAGAAGTAAACAAATGATATTGGAAAAAAACATATAAACTTACAGTTGTTGTATAAGCAGCTTCTGGATCATCTTCTAGCACTCGGGAGAGACCAAAATCAGAAACCTTGCATACTAAGTTGCTGTTCACCAATATATTCCTAGCTGCCAGATCCCGATGAACGTAACCCATGTCAGAAAGATACTTCATGCCTGATGCAATGCCTCGGAGCATGCCCACCAACTGGATGACTGTGAAGTGGCCATCATGTTTCTGCAAGAGAAGCACAGTTCTCTAAACTGACTGATTTTAATACAGTGTGTGTGTGTGTGTGTGTGTGTGTGTGTGTGTGTGTGTGTGTGTTAACCAAAACGCTTGCCTTCATTTTATCAGATCAATGAAGATAAGCATCAAATTTGCTAAACATTGACTATGTTCATAAAGGAATGTAAGAATTTGTTTGACTCTTAAAGGAAAGGGGAAAATCTAGCCAGAAGTGTGTTGAAGGACAACTAAACAAAGGGCAAAAGGGAGTCAAACAAATTAACTTCCAGAAAAACGATTTTAAAAACTTTTGGTAATAAGAGGGAACTAACAACAAATAAAGTGAGATCAAAGGTTTCTGAGAAAATAGAATGTACTTTCCATAGTTGTCAGCTTTGAGCCAGCTGTACAGGTGAGCAGAAGGGCAGTGAAGCCCACAATTGGATGAAACCTGTGTGATAACTAGAAATTGTGCGAGAAATGGTAGCAAGGTTAGGTCACTCAGGATAAAGAAAATGTGATGGCAGAAACAAGAAACAAATTTAGGCAAGCTGAAGCAGAAAGATAAAACCACAAACAAACAGAAAACAACTAGTTTTTTTCCATTTTTACAGTAAGTAGGACAAATAGAAAAGAAGTCGACAATAGGCTGAAAATAGTGATTTTTAACTCCTGGTTGATAAGATTAAATTAAATACTGTAATATAAATAATGAGCAAGGCAGAGTATTTTTATATAATAATTAATAACATCATATGCCTTCACCTTGATTTAAAAACAATGTACATTTTACACAAAAAGGAAAAAGAAACTCCAAAAGCCCACAGTTGTCATCTGTGTAAGATGCATTGACAAAACCACATAAAACAGTACCCTTAAGATTAGAAAAATACTGCTAAAACACGAAAGTAAAAATAAGTTTGAAAAATAAAATTGTTCTACTTAGTTCATTGACTATTACTGTCTTTAATGGAGTCATAAAGAAACATAAAAACTTCTCAAGTTTTTTTTATATCAGGCAAAATTTACTTATGAAAGAAATTAAAAGTTAATCTCTATGAAGAGATTATGGGGTTATATTGCATATAATAGAAGCACAAATAAGCACATATATACCATATAGTAGAAGCACAAATAAGAGTATCTTAAATTTTTTTTCCAAGTTAGAGTGGTTTTCATAGATGTTTGATTTAAAACCAAAGCTAAACTTGAATGCAAGATGAGCTGACTGTATTTGTCACAGTGATATGGTGTCCGATACAATGATGATTCATTGGTCATTTAAACAAATAAGCTTATACTGCAAATGAAATAAACTTTGTCCTACTGTATCAACTTATCTCCCTGATAGCTCTCTGATAACATCTCTCGACTCAAGTGCAGAGTAAGGAAAGAGCCCTCTCTTAACAGAAGCACTCTTCCAGCAAGACCATCTATCTAAGCAGGCTCTTCTGTATAATTAATGTGTAAAAGATAACCCAGCAAAGAAAATCTTTAGTGTTATTAGCTCTTTATGTTTCTAATCCATTTTCTTAGACAGCACACTATTAGATGAAACCTGCCTATTCTATCATGTACTCCACCTATCTCTCCTCTATTAGGAATCTCAAAACTTCTGAGTGGAATTGAAAACATAAATTCTTGTGGCCTAGAAAGAATTATACTAAATTTAAAAAGGTGCCTCTTTTATTTCTTAAAAAATGAAGTTTCTTCATATCACAGTTATTGTCAAGTGGAATTTCCAAGTAGTTGGAAATGTTAATAAACACACTGAAAGCTACAGTGTGCCTCAGTTTTCTTATCTGGACCATGAGAGCAGAGTTAAGCAACTCAGAGTGATAGGGGGAATCAAGCATAAAGTGTAAAGCATAGCTCTTGAATTATTATTATTATTACTATTATTCAATGCAAATAACTTCATGTATGAACGAAGGGTTACTTTAATCGCTTCCATCATCAGATCTCCCCTTTCTCCTCCCTAACTCCCCATCTCCCTCTCCAGATCCCAATCCCCCATTCCACTAGGGTCTCCCCTCATTTATCTGAGGTCTTCTTTGTTTCCCAGTTTCTTTTTTTCTGTGCTGGGGATTGAACTCAGGGCCTTGAGCATCCTAGGAAAATGTTCTACATCCCCTCTGAAGTATTTTAATAATAGTTATTATTTGAAATTTTGTGATTTTTCTATGAAATTGTTAAAATTTTAATAAACCGGAAAATTCTCCTCTCAGTTTCCTGAAAAATCAATTGTGAACATAAGCTCCTACACACATAAAGAGATATACTTACATCATAAGACCAAGTGGAAATTTAATTTCCTGTCCATCTGAGGGTGGCATAAGGGACCAAAATTTTTAACAGCTTTATTAAAATATAATTCCCATACCATATAATTTACTTTCAAGTATATAATTGTTTTTAGTGTATTAGAAGGGTTGTACAACCATCATCAAAATCCATTTTAGAAATTTTTCATCAGCCCCAAGATAAATCCCATATTCACTAGCAATCACTCCGACTTCCCAAAACTTCCCTCCATTCTCCACAACCACTAATCTACTTCCCATCTTCACAGACTTGATGTTCTGCCTATTTCCTATATGTGGAATCCTACAACATGTGTTTTTTTTGTGACTATTTTCTACTCAATATGTTAACAAGATTCATCCACATTAGATCACATATCAGTATTTCATTCATTCTTATTGTTAAATAATGTTTTATTTGTTCATTCATCAGTCCAGAGATACTTGATTTAGTTCCTCTTTTTAGCTTTTATGCAAGTTATTTTAATTGATTATTTTAAATATTCTTGTCATTAACAGTTGTAGAGACTTGGATTAACTGCTTTCATATCAACTAAAGGGCAATTGGGATTCTGATAACAGAAAATGGTATAATTTAAAAAGTGAGACCTCATTGTGTGAAAAAAAACAGTCTAAATTGCTTTTCCATGTTCTTTCATGGACTATAACAATGTATTTTATTAATTTCTAATTCGCTTGGCAAAGATTATTTTGGAGCTCCATGAGGTCAAAACTATTTTCCTAATACCACTAAAACAAGTATTTTCCCTTTTCTTCTTTTACTAGGTTGACATTTGTGCTAATAGTATGAAGCTCTGATAAAGCAAAACTACAGGATCCTTCACAAGAATCAAGGCAGTAGCACCAAACCAAACTACACTATTATTTTCACATTTTTCTCTGCCACATGAACTCACAGGAAAAAGAAAAAGAAAAAAAAAACCCAGCTAATTTCTTTTAAGAATATCCTTGGGGAAGCAGTAAAACTTACTAATTCCATTAGGTCTAGGTCTGTGATTCCACACTTGCAGGATCCACAGCAGCGAGGAAGAGAAGAAAGCAGGCCTGGGCAGCAATGGAAGTTGAAGGACGGCATGCTTACAGCAAAGGCCTCAAACCAGTCCTTGGGAATAACCCTTCAGAGTTGACCAAAATTGAGGAAAAAGGGATGGAGCCTTGTGACCTGCATCAATGCCCCACTGGATTCAGGCTGAGCCTGTAAATGTGTCATGGTCTTGGCTAATGTGGCTTTCTCTAGCCAAAGACATTTCCCTGAGCAGTGCACTGGCCCTGGTTACTGTTGCTATGTGATCCTTATTGTCTCATATAAAGTAGACTGCTTTCTTTTCTTAAAGCTGGATGTGAGTTTTACCCATTTTATGTAGCAGTTCTTTACAGCATCCACTATGCCGCCAGACATTCTATCAGTGCTTAATAAAAACTCCAGAAACCATAGCAATAAGGGGGTTGATCCTGATAGCCCGCCCAATAAAGTTTCTGCATGCAGAAGTTTCTCTTAATATTTTATTTCCTGGGGACAAAACCTGTGACAATCTTTGTATCTGATTGTCCACCTGTCTGTCCATCCATCCACTCTTTATAAAATGTGGGCTTGATGAAATTAAATGAGGATCAATATGTGGGGTTGCATTAAACTGAAGAGCTTCTGTGCAGCAAAGGAAACTATCAAGAACCTCAACAGAGAGCTGACAGCATGGGAGAAGATTTTTGCCAGATACTCCTCTGATAGAGGACTAATATCTAGAATATACAGAGAACTCAAGAAACTCACCGCTAAAAAACCAAATAACCCAATCAAAAAATGGGCAAGTGAACTAAATTGACACTTCACAAAATAAGAAATACAAATGGCCAATAAATGTATGAAATAATGTTCAACATCATTAGCAATCAGAGAGATGTAAACCAAAACTACCCTGAGATTTCACCTAATCCCAATTAGAATGGTAATCATTAAACACAAACAACAGAAAATGCTGGTGAGAATGTGGAGAAGTAGGAACTCTAATACACTGTTGGTGGGATTGCAAATTAGTGCAACCACTTTAGAAAACAGTGTGGAGGATTCTCAGAAGAATGGGAATGAACCTACCTTTTGACCCAGCAATACCACTTCTGGGTATCTACCCAAAAGAATGGAAACCAAACTACCAAACTAATGCATGTGTATCTATGTTTATATCTGTGCAATTCACAATTGCCAAACTATGGAACCAGCCTAGATGTCCATCAAAAGATGAATGGATTACAAAACTATGGGATATGCATACAATGGAATTTTACTCAGCCATAAAGAAGAACAAAATTATGTCATTTGCAGAGAAATAGATGGAATTGGAGAACATTATGCTAAGTGAGATTAGTCAGTCACAAAAAATGAAAAGTTGAATGTTCTCCCTAATATGCGTAAGCTAGGGAGAAAATGGGGCATAGGAGGGACTCCAGACAAAGGAGAAACCTTAAATGAGTAAAGAAGGTGACCTAACTGAGGGATATGGGGAGGGGAGAAGGAAACATCCTAATCATATGATGTACATACACAAACTTACCAAAGTCAATCACTATGCTGAGCACGAGAAGGAGGGAAGGGGGAGGGAATGGGGTGGGAATTGGGGGAGGGCTAAATGAGTGATGTGTGCATGTATACCTCTACCACCCTGAACCTCATCAAGATGTATGATTACAATGCACCAATAAACAAAAAAAAGAGAAACTCCCAAAACAGTTCTATATTCTTTTAGGACAGCATATCTTAATTGTTGCCACATTATTCTGGGAGGGGGGCGGGAAAGTAGCTACCATTCATAAAACTCTATAAACCAATCATGGTCTAAGCTCTTTACAGGTATTATCTCATTTAATCTTCACAAGAGCTATGAGATCTAAGTGTAGTTACTCTATCTTGGAGATGACCAAGTTAGAGATTTAATAACTAGTAAATGGTAGAGTCAGAATTTGAAACTAGAAAAAATCAATTAGAGAACATGTATCTTTATCTACTGAAATGATCAGAAAAAGAGTGGTTCCAAACTTTACCTCATTCTGAGCTGGTTTGGGCAGCATCATTTGACATAATAAAACAAGGTCTAAAAAACCTCTGAGACTATTAAACCGAAACCAATACAGCAAGACCATTCCAGAAAAACTAACATATGAAGATCCATTCATCTGTCTCTGGCTGAGAGGAATAGCACCATTTATTAATGCATGAGTATGGCACAGATCCATTTCACTAGAAATAATGCAACTCTCTTCTTTGAGAAAAAGATCTTTTTTCTAGTCCTTTGTCAACACAGCCTCCTGGAATTTGTTTTAAGATATCCTGGTTTCCTTGAATATGGCAAATGGCTAATAAATGGTGACCGAATTGAATAACCTTTGATACTATCTTGTAGTGTGCCAGTTGCTATTGCTATATTGTTCTTATTGTCTTGTATATAATAGACTGCTTTCTTCTCTTCAGGCCGGACATGAGTTTTACCCCTTTTATGCTGCAGTTCTATTATGGCATCCATGGTGCCGCCACGCCTTGTCAGCGCTCGATAAATATTAATTCAAAATGAATTGAATTGTTTATGAGGGGAGGAGAAAAATGTGAGAGCACTGAGATTTAATATCTCTGGGCTTCCTACTGGAGATTAATCAAAAAGAAACTATGAATTTTTTTATGACATATGGTTTCTTCCCAGGAAGGCAGATTCAAATGAAAGAGACTGAATGTGGCATATTTACGCACTGCATCTCAGAGCTTGGGAGCTGGAATTCTGTTTGTCTTCATCCTTCTCTTTCTTTGCTCTCTCAACCTGACTGCTGAGAAACACAGTTTACCCTCTACCTGTCAGAAAGGGTGAGCCTGATTGCAAGGGGTTTTTGAACGTGATGTATAATAACGCCTGCTATTCTGAAAGCTGCAGAGCTCCATCAGGTCCCCCTCAGGCCCCGGAGCAGGCATCCACCAGATCTGAGCAGTCGCTGGAGTGTCACATCCTCTCTGCAGTAACACAAGCTCTTTTCGATGGTTGTCAAGTCCCTACCTGTGACTTGTACCTAAAGACACTTTGGCATTCATTCTTCTTAGACTAAGCTTGAAATACTTGGCCCGAGCTTACGACAAATGTAAGATTTGAGTGTCATGCTGTCCTGAAGCCAATACAATATTGTCTAATGAGTTTTTTAAAAAATAGACTTTTATTGGTATACTATAGTCTCACATCATAATATAGTTCAGAGTGATAGGGACATATATGCACATATGCTCAGGTCCTATGTTGTCAACTTCAATCTCACCCTGTCACTTGCTTAAAACCTGTCAATGATCTATGACAGAATAACATGCAATGATTTCGGCATGAATGCAAAGACCTGAGCTTTGCTTATGTTTTTATTATCCTTATTCTGCTTCAAACTTTTTGTGCTCAGTTTACCCCTATAACACGTTATTTTATGTCTAATGTGCTTTGCTTGTACAGTCCCCTCTTCCAGGAACGTCATTCTAGTCTTTTGTGACCTGAGATTTTCATGACAAGTACTGTCTCTTCTAGGAGGCCTTTGCTGGATCAACACATTCATTCCTTTGAACAGCTCTCACTGAGTATCTACTATGGGCCGATCATTGCTCTAATTGCTAGGGGTCAACATGGGAAGCAAGATTCATATGTCAGTTATGTTTTTACCATTCTCCTTTGACACTGAAGTGTCATATAAATAGAAAGGGAAGAGAGATGAGGAACTTATGGGAAAATTTCTAATCAATGTCCACCAGAAATGAGTTTGAGTGGAGAGCTTCCTAAGACTGGCCTGTTCACTTTTGTTATGGCCTGGAATATGGTTTTGGTAGAACACAATAATTAGTCTACAACAGCTACCTTGTCAGTCATGAGGCAACCAGCTCAAGGAGAGACTCAAGATATGAGGGTGACCAGGTAGGAAGATCAAAAGAGACTGGCTCTCTGATAAAATTATTGATTTTCCATATTAAGAGAAAAAAAACACACCTCCATGTTTAATTATAACTCAATGAAGAGTTGGGCCCTCTATGTTCCAGTTGTACTCACGTTTAAATGGAGGCAGGAAGAATGGTAAAAATAAATGAGATCATTTAAAATAATGATGAACTGTATAAATAAAATGGTGTGACCTGAAAGAGAAGGACATGATTGGAGGCAGGGGAGGGGGGGGGTGATAGTTCCCAGCATGTGCAAATGGCTTAAATGAGGAATTAGTGATGCTTGAGAAATGAAGGCCAATGCATCTATGAAAATGGAGTTTGTTGAGTGGGAAGAGTAAGACAGATACTGGGAAGGTAGACAGAGGTGAGAACTGGGAGGGCTATTAGAAGGAGTTTGAAAACTGTTTTACATGCTGCTGAGAAGCACTGTTTACCATCTACCTGTCAGAAAGGTTGAGTTTAAAATCTGTTTTAAGTGTAAAGAGAAGTTACAGAAGAATTTTAATTGTGGAGTGATATATTCTGATTTGCATACATAGAATGGAAGCAGAAAGGAGAGGTCCATTTGGAAGGTATTAGAGTAATGCAGGAGAGAGATACTGGTGGAGTTGAACAAGGCTTGAGATTTATTCTGAAGATATAGCTAGCAGGACCTGAAATTAAGTAGAAAGACAGAGGAACTGGTGAGAAAAGTAGAGGAATAGAAGTCCAAGTTTCTCTCTTTCTGTCTCTTTGGTACAGGGGATTGAACCCAAGGACATTCTGCTTCCAAGCCACATCCTTAGCCCTTCTTATTTTTAATCTTGAAACAGGGTCTCACTAAGTTTTCTGAGGCTTGCCTCGAACCTATGATCCTCCTGTCTCAGTCTTCCAAGTACCTGGATTACAGGTGGGCACAACCATGTCTGGCAAGTTTTTCTCTCTTTACTGCTCTCTAAGCATCTAGTCTACCCCAACAGTGGCTAAAACTATATATATATAGTTTTATGTATATATATATATATATATATATATATATAAAACTATATATATATATATATATATATATATATATATATATATGACTGTGTCTCTCACTAACTTGAACATAATATCTTCTAGGACAATGAGCATACTTTATCTTGTCCATCCTTATAATTCCAGGATCTAAAACCATGCCTGGCACACAGTAGATATCCAGTAAATTGAACTGAACTGAATTTACTTATTTTTCTCTTAGAATATTGAAGCTCTTCAAACTTTTAGTAAGTAGTAAGATATTTTCTTAAACTATTTTTCATGGAAAGTTAGCTGTACTAAAGGAGATTCTTGAGAATATCATGAGTGAACAAGAAGTATCAAAGTACTGATTACATTTGCAGCTATCTCTACTTTTGAGGGCAAGATTCCTTGATAATGACTGCCAGATACTTATATTTTTGTCATAGAATGTGCAAAAGGGATTCAAATACCTTATAATAGGCCTGCTATTTTTCTTTCTAGGTCTTCACTGGAAAAGCATACTGATATTAAGCCTGCCAACCAAATAGCCTTGGAAACTATAAAAAATCTGTGGACCATAATATAAATCACTGTTTGCAAACTCTTGGGGAAAAATGTACAGTGCCTTTTATAAAAAGTAGATAATTTTAGTGACTCATATCCTAAAAAAAAGTTAAATAGGATCAATAAATAACTCTACTAGATGATAAGCTGTTATCCTTGAGTAGAATTAATAAAATTTATACATGACTCAACAAATATTTACAGAGGATCCAATTCACATTTCAGTGCCTTGGTGAACTACAATGAATAAATAACTTCCAAAGATTCCTCACAAACATGGTGCAATAAACACTATTGGGTAATGACAGTTTAAGCTTTAAAATGAAGTAACGACATTTGGTTCATTTGTATGTAGAAAGCTATTTTTGGTTCACTTACACAATTCACAGGAAGTGGTACTAGCCTTTCAAAACAAAATGATAAAAATAGAAGGCTTAGCTGAAGCCATGTAAAATGATTGCATCCAAATTTCAGACTTGGGCTATGAAGTGGCCATTCAGGAAATGTGCCTCACTAAATGGGTTATCGAAGACAGAGCTGTGTAAAGAGTGGACATCATAAGCCTCTTGTCCCCTGGCTTCTCTGTTGCTAGAAGCCACTGAAAAAAATGAGATGTTGTCAGAAACACGAGTTCATAAGAGCCCAATGAGAATCTATGAAGAGCATAATAGTAGAGAGAAGCTAACTTCTGGGTTTCTGATTGTTCCTTGGTCCAAAAATATCCTTATCCATACTGTCCCCATTTTTTCACTTCTTTTAGGTTTTCTGTGTGGAATTCCACTAACAAAATTCTATTTGGGTTTACAAATGCATGTTAAAGATGCAAACTCTTCTAGAGGAATGAGAACGGTATTTGTGAGTAATGTAGTAGTATGAATTTGTCAATTCCTATATACAACTAAAATCTGGGTCAACAAGGGAACGGGAGCTTAGAGTGAGGGTCCAGGTTAGAGGTGAGTGTGAGAGGTGGAGAAAGGTCTATCCTGAGGGCATCAGAGGATGGGGAAGATATACTACCACATGGGATTTACAGCAGTAAAAGATGAATATGTGAGCACCAAGTAAGTGAGCATAAATAAAGAGGTAGATAACATAGAAAAATGGCCTTTAAGACATTTTTGCCTTGGGCAAGTCATGCAAAGGGGCAGAAAACACACTTTTCCCAGTTTTGAAGGAAACTCCCAACACTATTAGAAGTTAGATCCTTTAGCTGTAGTCTGTGTTAAAGAGGCTTTTATGGGTCTGCCTAGGGATTTAAGCGATATCTTTAAAAGATATATTTATGGGAAAATGCATTCTGAGTTCTAAACAATGTATTTACAAATGACTTTGCAGAAAAACTTCCTTGGAGGATTACTTTTTTAACTTAAGTTTAAAGTTAAAATGTAGTTTTTATATATTTTCTGAGTCAGAAATCTGACCATGCTATGGCTTTTTAACATGCTTTTGAGTTTCAAAAAGAAATGGCTAGGGTCATTTATAAATTTGAAAAGATCAAATCACTCTTGTTTTAAAAAAATAACAATTAAAAAATCAGTACCTCTTGGTTCTTGTGGTCTCTCTGGTTGAAAATCTTATTATAATTTCCTGTAAAATATTTGATAAATCTTTGAAGCTTATTTTTCTTGTAGTCATCATGGATTTTGAAGTTAGGCAGAGACATATTTTAGTTATAGAAGAGAGAGGTCATGAAGAGTGGAATCAGAAATTTCAATCATAAGGAAACCAAGAATGTCATTTCTAATATACCTAAAAAATCTAGGAAGAAAAGAAGTAGCTATGGATTTGTGAAACAGGGTGGTTGGATTTCAGAATTACATTTTAAGAGCTTAAAATGAATCTGAATATAATACAGCTTAAGCTTTCAAAGCTTACTACTGAATTTGCTTTCTTCTCTTTAAACGTTTTACTCAGGTTTGTATGAAGGTAATCTATGCTAGTTTTTGTGTGCTGCATTTATATAAAGATGAGAAAATTTAAAGTTGTTTTGGCTGGTATGTGGGACAGGGAGTTACAGAATGCTATCTTGATGGAGCATCATTATTGTGCATCAGATCTGCCCCGGGAAGGTTTTATAGAATATATCTACTTGTGTCTGCATATATTATCTTGTAAAATCACTCTAGGCTGATGAGTATGGTTTTTAGGCATGGTTGAGAACCACAAGATTAGGGTTTAAGATTAAATTTAGTAAATCTATAATTTCCTGTATGATTCAAACACAGAAAGAGAAAAGACCATAGAGGAGTTCAGGAAAATGCATAGAACTTTTCTATATGTCAGTATAATTATATATTATATAATAGTGTATTAAGTAGTATAAGGTCTTATATACAGAGAATTAACAGGAAGAATAATAAAATGTAATTTCATGACAACAGGTAGTACAAATGACACTACAAATTACAGAACTAAAGTGTTTAAAGAGATAAATGCAGGTTCTTGGATATTGATGCTCTAACTCCTAATTTAAAAATAAAAGTTCAAGTCAAGGTTGGTGGAGCACACCTGTAATTTCAGTACTTGAGAGGCTGAGACAGGAAGATCACAGGTTCAAGGACAGCATAAGGTAACATAGGGCTGGGGGTGTAGCTCAGAGGTAGAGCATCCCTGGATGTAATCTCCAGGCCCACAAAATAAGTAAGTGAATAAAGAAATAAAAGTCCATCATCTTTTTACTTGGTTATAATTGCACCATGCTTTCATATATTTGAATATTTAGTGTCACTTTATTTTTAGAATTTTTATTTTACACTAAGTTGGCACAGGTGTGATATATAATAACATTCTTTTGCATGGATTTTCACATATATTTCTCTTAAGAATTAATTAAGATGGGATTTAACTATACCTTTTTATGGTGTAAATAGTTATTATTGAGTGAATGCAATTATATTTTTTCACTGTTGGATATAAAATGAATATGATGTGGATTCATTTCACTCTTATTCCTTGGCACAATTATAAACACACACACAATTTACAAGAAGAGTGTGCTCATAAAATCCAGTTCTCATTATTAATAAATAACTAGCAAAAGGTAAAATGCCATTCTTACTAGATTTATAATTTGAGTACATAAATATTTAAAAGATCCCTTTAATTTTTTAAATTAATATTTGCTTTACATTTGCTCAAGGAACTCTTCAAATGACTCACATTGCTTTTGAAATACTGATATGAACTTATATGCATTATTAAATACTCATATTCCTGAGGTATACATATATGTTTTTAAATAGTAAAAATTAAAACTATTTTTAGTCACCTGCTAAATCAGATCAGGAAGTAACAGAATGGCAAAACTCTTAATAACATATTCTGAAACATACTATAGTGATACTAGATAATACAGATTCCTCACTATGTAAAAGACATTGTTCCAGAAGTTTTATGTCTATTAGTCATTTAAAAGTATAATACAATAACCTTAGGAAGCTGTTATTGCATATTATTGACCTTATTTTGTGGATAAGAGTTGTCCTTGAATCTTCTCTTTTATACATTTATCCAATTCACTAGAAATTTTTATTGGCTCTACTTTATTATTTATTTTTTAGGTATTAGTGATTGACCTCAAAGCCATTCTACCTCCAAGCTATACCCCCAGCCCTTTTTTTAATTTTTGAAACAGTCTCGCTAAGTTGCTGAGGGTATTGCTAAATTGCTGAGGCTGGACTTGAACCTGCGATTCTTCTGGTGTGCACCACCATACCTGGCTCTATTTTTAAAACACATCACAGAATCTATTTCCCATCAACTCTACTGCAGCTATCCTTGTCAAAGCTATCATCATCTCTTACCCACATCATGACAAAAACCCAATTTCCCTGCATCCATCTTTGCCTAATTTCAGCTTCTTCTCGATACAGAAACCAGAGTGATCCTTTTAAAATTAGTTAATCGTTTTATACCTTTATTCCAAACCCTACAATGGCTTCCTATATGACCCAGATAAAATTTTAAGTCATTATCATGGTCTATAAAACCCAATTTCAGTGTCTTTTTCCAACTTGGTTGCATATTGGACTCACCTGGGGAAACTTTTGACCAATATTGATGCATATGTCCTACCCCAAAGGGATTTAATTGGTGTAGGGTGCACCTCAGAACTTGGGATTGTTAAAAGAATTTCACATGGATTGGTTATAATGTACAGCCAGGGTTGAGTACCATTGCTCCCCAAGATCGATGCTTCTTTCTGCCTTTATCATTTATCTGACCACTTCTTTTCCTACCCTTCCCCTTACACATTTCACTGTAGACAAAATATAGGGAGAATATATGTTTTATTAAAATATTTTATATTCTTACAGCAGAGTACAAGGATCATGCTTAACAATTATGAAGAAAAAACAGGCATGAATTGGCACTATCATAGGAAAAAACAGGCATATGTTCATTAAGTATAAATACTTATTTGCAGCTCTTTAGCAACAAGATTCTCCCACCTCAGGGCATTGTCATTTGATGTTGCTACTCCCCGAAATATTTCCCCCCAGGTATCCATTTGTCTTGTTCCTTTGCCATCTTTCAAATTTTACTCAAATGCAGCTTTTCATTGAGATCTTCCCTGGCCACTCAATTAAATACTGGAATCCCTCTCATCCTCACCTCTACTTCCTCTGCTATATTTTGCTCCATAGCAATTACATCATCTGATATACCATACACTTTGCTAATTCATTTCTCCTCCAATAGATTTTTAATTTCTGTTTTGATCTTGGCTATGTTCCAAACTCCAAAAGAGTACCTGGCTTACCATATTCTTTCTGTCAATACATATATATAGTTGTACAAAATGATAAATGAAAGATTATGAGCTGTTTGACACTGGAAGAGTTACCTAACTTACTTTTCTTCAGTATCCTCATTAGTAATATGGGAACAACAGTAATGCTTAAGTGTATTGTTGTAAGCAATAGGTAAATTAATGCATGAGATTGAAATAATGCCTGACTCCAAAAAACATAAATGTTGGTTGCATTAGTTAATTAAATATATTAATCTTCATTTTTACTTTGGTCACTGACACCTAGTTGACACCTGGAAATTACTATGTTGCTAAATGTACTCTCTAGAAAAAAATAAGACTAATAATCTCTGTAGTATTTACCAATTTCTGTGGCATAAATTTCAAACTTCTAAAAATTAAGCAACCAGTTCATAAAATTCTTAGCTGTTTGATAATCATCTCTTGGTGACTGATATGATTCTGGCTCTTTCACATTCTTCTTTTCCTTCAGCTGTCTCACCCTCACATGCAATTGTACTTCCTTTTCTACCCAGTAAAGACTTCTAGCCCATAAAATGTCTATTTATTTCTATCAGACTCTTTCTTTAACTAGCATGGATTCACTGGTAACTTCTGTGAAAGATCGTCTCACTACTACCCCAATTCCCTTTTATCATTCTTCTCTACAATTCAAGGTCTCCATTATCTTCACTCTTACATTTTTTATAACAAAAATTTTTTACTGATTCATACTTCCTAAAATTTTTTTAAGTAAATTATAAAAGGCCAATACTTTTCTCGGCTCTTAAGCCATTTTTCCCAGCAAATATAAGGCAATGTACATTTTTATCACTAATGAATTTGTAATAGCTGTGATTCTGGAAACTTTTTTCCCCAAAAACACTTTTTTAAAAAAAAAGTAAGGTATTGTTGCAAACAGACCATAGGTAGTAATTTTAAAAACTGGACAGGCAAAGCCTTATTCTAACCGACCAAAACACCGATCAGTGGGACTCCGCCTTCTAACACTACAATGTCTTTGTTCAGCAGTCCTGCGCATGAGGTGTCCCCACAGATATTCTTAACACCACAAGTTCAGCTGCTGACACTGAGGCTGCAAAACACAGCAAGGGCACAGAGGAGACCTTGGGATTCAGTTTGATTCTCCAACAGATTTTTCTTCTGAGCTTTCTTCACCATCTTCATCTTTTTCATTGCAAGAATCCTGGATGTTGGTATCAATAAAATAATTGTCTTCCCCATTCTCTCCTCTTCTACTTTTTCTTCATTAAAGCTTTCCTTTTCTTCAGTGGAACTTTTTTTCTCTTGCTTGCTGAAGTACTCAAATACTTTTCCACTCTGGGCTTTCTTTGAAACAAACTCATCAGATATTCCTAGTGCTTTTAGGGTGTTAGAATAATGCTTTTCTGCTGCCATTTTTGAATTTTTCTGGGCAACTCTTTCAAACAGTAGTGGCCTCTTTAATTTTTCTTCTCTTCCTTCTAGTTCTCATTGGTATTCTCTCATCCTTTCCTTTTCACTCTTTCTGAGAAAATTTACTTTAGATTTAGACACTTTAGCTAAACTTTGATGTGAGTCATAAGCCTTACCCCGGGTTGCCAGGAGTTTCTGCAATTCTTTCATTCTTTGCTTCTGCTTAGTTAGGATCCAGTTTCTCTCTTCTTCCAATATTTTCTTTTCTTCAAGTGATCTTATGGCTTGCTCCCATCTTCTGGAAGATACTGTGGGCACTGGAGGGCTGCGGTTACAAGGCAGGAGCTTGGCACTTGCACTTCCGATTGTGGCATAAATTTCTGGCCTTGGATTCTGAAAAGGCCAACAGGTTTCTTACAAATTTTCTTCATCTAATTTAATGTCTGCCAAAATTTTCTCTTTTAGCAGATGCAGTTGAGGATGCAAGAAGATCAAATGGTTTACAGGCTGCTGAGAGTTGTGGACACTTGTGTTCTGAGAAGCATTTCTTGTACTTCTCAGGAAGGTCTTCAACATCAGGAGTCTGGTACCTCGCCCTGTGTTTACGCCTTGATTTTCTAGCCTGTTCAGGACCCTTGAGGTTCCTGAAACGTCTGCAAGCTGGCTTACAAGGCATACAGGATGAATTCTGTAAAAGTTCTTGGGCCCTCATCTGCATCCCAATGTTTCTATAGCTCTCTTCTTTTAATTTGTCATCGATAGTTGAACTATAAATAGACCGGGGTATGGGTCTGGCTTTAAATTGATTTTTCTTTTTAGTCTTAAAAAAGTCTCTCAACTGCTTTTCCTGGGCTGCTGCTTCTGTTCCTCCCTTGGGATAAACATAGATGGCTTTTGTGAGTTCAGAAGGGCTTCTTTGCTTTTCTCCCTCATATTCCTCCTCTCTTCCTCCTTTTGCTTGACCATGTCATGATAAAGGGGGAGAAGGACATATGCAGGAATGAGATTGGCTCGGAATTTCTTCTTACACTCTGAATCTTCTTCTTTTGAGCAGTTTATGTTCCATTTCAATATCTGATTTTGATTTCATGACCTCTTCTCTTTTCTTCTGTTCACTAATCATCATTTGAAAAGGCGCACACACACTGTAATCACAGGCGCCCATTCTTTTGGTTTCTTCCCTTTTTTTCAAGTTGGAATTCAGAATCTTCACACTGAATATAATCTTTAACACAAAAGTTTGTCCACATGTTGTTGAAGAGCTCCTTAGCATAGTTCATCATTTTGTTTTTCCTTGTGTACTCTTTTTCTAGATTGGGTAGCTCTTCTTCAAAGGAAGAAGTATATAAGGAGGAGGATCAGCCTAAGTCAGTCTCCGAAAGTGATGTCATTAATGGGGTAGGGTGAGAGGAGTTCTTTTCTGATATAGAGCTGGATGAGACACTAGGAGCATTTTCCTTGATGATCACTGGCTGGACTTCTTTTAAATTTGATATATCATGGTACATTTTTTCTAATTTTGCCATAGTTTCTATGTGGGCAGCCTTCAGCTCTTCTAGATTCCTGAAATACTCTTTATTAGAGTGGTAAATGTCAGAAAAGTTCACAATGTCCTCAGAGTTCTTATGTTTGTCCACCCCAGAAAAGTCGATGTGCAAATCAGCCGACACCACTACCATAACACATATGTGTTCTTAACTATTGGTAGTTTATTTTCTCCAGGACCATAGATGGGGACTGACAGGTTTAAGGGAAGAGTGTATGTAACCAATGTTAATAATTGGGTAAGCAAGCCAGAAAATCCTCTCTTTAGCCACTTACAATGTGTGGCATTAAAAACTTTGGTAAGTATTGGTAGCTGGTTACTGTTGCTGAGGCCATGAAAACACTGTTTCTGGAGCAGAACCTGTTTGATGGTCTTACTTGTTAATAATCAGCTACTCCTCTTAACTTCAGTAAGTATTCCAAGCACTCAGTCAAAATGGAGGGTCCTCCCCAAACTACCATGAAAACTCTCCCCCTACTTTGTGTGGGAATGCAACTTGTAGCATCAGTTACAAGTTCCTTCATTCCATGGTTATTCTTCATGAACTCATCTAGATCCACAACACAGTCTCTCCAGTCTTGGAAGATGGGAGGCTTCTGTTGTCCAAAGTCAATCTTCTCCTAGGATCCTTGATCTTATACCATTCCAACTCCTGAGATATTTTGCTTTGACAATTTATTTTCTTTAATTCCTTCCTTTTCCTCTCCTTCAGTGCATTGCCTACATTTTCTTCTATCTTAAAAATACCCTTGAATTTAAGATACATTTATGAACACTCATGCAACTAATAGCAGAACTTTAAACTATATAAAACAAAATTGCTAAACTTAAAGGGAGAAATAGACAGTTCTACAATAATAAATAAGGATTTCAATACTTGACTCTTAATAATGGATAGAACAACCAGAGAAAAGATAAGTAAGGAAACAAAGGACTTGAGCACAACAAACCAACTAGATCTAAGAGACATACACATTTTACTGGATGACAATAACAAAATATACATTCTTCCCAATTGCCTATGGGACATTTTTCAGTATAGACCATGCATTTGTCCACAGACTGAAATTTTGACAGATTTTCAAAAATAGATATCATACCAATTATTTTCTATGACTCCAATGGATGAAGTTAGAAGAAAATAAAAACTGAAAAAAATCCATAAATGTATTAATAATTATTCTTCTACCATATGATATTCTTCTACCAATAGATATTCTTCTACCATATGAGTACACAGCTTTTGGCCATACGCCATGTGAGGATGCAGCAAAAGCTGGCATATTAGAAGCAGAGATCCAGCCCTTACCAGACAGTTAATCTGTTGGTACGTTGAGCTTGGATTTTTCAGCCTCCAGACTGTGATAAATAAACTTTTAATACTTATAACTTCCCCAGCATGTGATATTTTCTTATAGCAGCAGGAAAGGATTGAGACAATCGCCAAATAATTTTTTGACAAGGTGCCATGATCTTTCAATTGGGAAAGGACAGTCTTCCTGACAAATGGTACTAGGAAAGCAGGATATCCACATACAAAAGAATGAAGTTAGACCCTCAACATCATTAGCAGTCAGGGAGATGCAAATAAAAAACACACTGAAATTCCATCTAACCCGAATAAGAATGGCAATCATCAAGAAGCAAACAACAATTAATACTGGCAAGGATGTGAGGATATAGGAGCTCTTCTACACTGTTGGTGGGATTGCAAATTAGTACAGCTGCTATGGAGATCAATGTGGAGATTCCTCAGAAAATTGGGAATGGATCCACCATATGATCCAGCTATACCACTCCTGGGTATCTTTCCAAAGGGACTGAAATCCGAATATTATAGTAATATATATCTATCTATGTTCATAGCAGCACAGTTCACAATAGCCAAATTATGGAACTGACCTAGGTATCTATCAACAGATGAACAGATTACAAAATTATGGGATATGCACACAATGGAATTTTACTCAGCAATAAAGAAGAACAAAATTATGTTGTTTGCAGGAAAATAGATGGACCTGGAGAACATTATGTTAACTGAGATTATCCAGTCACAGAAAGTAAAGGGTTATATGTTTTCTCTCATATGTGAAAGCTAGGGAGTAATGGGGATATAAGAGGGACTTCAGACAATAGAGGAAAAACTCCAGTGGAGCGACGGAGGGGGTGTAGGGGAAGGGGAAGGGAAGAAGGAGAATCAATGAAGGAATCGCTTCCACTGACATTATGTACATATGTGAGAATATTAATGCCAATCTCAATATTAAGTATGGAGAAGGGGGGGAGTGGGGAGGCAGCCGGGAGGAAAGCCCACCACGTGCTGTGTGCATGTATGCCACTACCACTATGAACTGCATTATGATGTGAGACTATAATGCACCAATAAAAGTATAAAAGCAAAATAAAATTTAACACAAAAATGGGCCAAAGACCTAAATATAAGACATAAAACTGATTAGGAAAAAACACTGGGCAAAATGTCATGACATTGGATTTGGCAATGATTTTTTTGACAGTAAAGGCACAAGAAACAAAGGAAAAAAGAGACATATTGGATTTCCTGAAAATTAAAAACTAAAGGTTCTAGCTATGTGGGAGGTTGGGGTGGGAGGATTGCTGGAAGCCAGAAGTTCCAGTGAGCCTGGGCAACACAGGGAGACCCTGTGTCAAACAACAACAAAAATGAACAAAACACAACACAACAAAAACAACTTCTGTCCACCAAAAAAAAAAAAAACACTATCAGCAGAGTAGAAATGCAACTTATAGAATGGAAGAAAATATTTGAAAATTATCTATCTGCTAACAGATTAATATCCAGCCTGTATAAATAACCCCCCAAACTCAACAACCAAAAATCAAGCAACCTTATTAAAAATAGGCAAAGAACTTAAAGAGACACCTCTCAAAAGAAGATACATAAATGTCTGATAGGCACATGAAAAGATGCTGAATGACACTAATCATTATGAAATATGAGCCAAAAGTAGAAGACATCCCATTACACCCATTATAATGGCCACTATCAAAACAAAACAGCAAAAAAATAACAAGTGTTAGTGAGGATGTGGAGAAATTGAAAGCCTTGGTTCTGTTGGTGGGAATGTAAAATGATATAGCCAATTTGGAAAACAATATAGCAGTTACATAATAAATTAAAAATAGAATTATAATCCAGTAATGGAATTACTGGGTATATATTCAAATTAATTAAAAACAAAGTGTTGAAGACATATTTGTACACTCATGTTCATAGTAGTTTCCTGACAGTAATTATAATGTGAAGGCAACCCACATTTTCGTTGATGAATGAATAAGTAAAATGTGTATATATTCAATGAAATGTTACTCATCATTAAAAAGAAAGTCTGACAAATGCTTCAATATGGCTGAAACTTGAGGAAATTATTAATGAAATAAACCAATCAAAAAAAGACAAATACTGTATATTTCTGCTTATATGCCTCTATCACCCTGAACTGCATCAAGATGTAAGGTAACAATGCACCAATAAAAAATAAAAATAATAAATAAAATAAAAAAGAAAAATGTCAATGTGGTCATGAATTAAATAATGTCACAAAATTTTTAAAAAGATACTTATAATAGTCAAAATCATAGGATAGAAAGCAGAATGGTGATTGCCAAGGGCAGGAAGAGGAGAGAAATAAGGCATTATTGTTTAATGGGTATAGAGTTTTGGTTTTGCAAGATGGAAAGAGTTATAAAGATGGACGGTGGGGAAAGTTCCACAATGCTATGAATGCACTTAATTCCACTGAAACTGAAATGTACACTTAAAAATTGTTAAGAGGAGAGCCTACAAAATGAGATAAAACCTTTGCCAGCTACTCCTGTGATAGAGGATGATATCTAGAACTTATAAAAAACTCAAAATAATTAACACTAAAAACTAATAACACAACTGAAAAATGGGCAAATGAACTGAATAAGCACTTCTCAAAAGAAGAAGTACGCCAGGCGTGGTGGTGCATGCTTGTAATCCCAGTGCTTGGGAGGTGGAGACTGGAGGATCCGGGTTTGTGGCCAGCCTCAGCTACTTAGGCCCTCTGCAACTTAGTGAGACCCTGTTTCAAAATAAAGAATAAAAAATAGGGCTGGGGTTGGAGTTCAGAGGTAGAAAGCCTGTGGGTTCAATCCCCAGTACCACACAAAAAAAGAAGAAATACAAATGGCCAATAATACATGAAAATAAATGTTCCACATCACTAGCAAATAGGGAAATGCAAATTAAAACTACACTGAGATTCCATTTAACTCCAATTAAAATGGCAATCAGCAAAAATATAAACAATAACAAATGCTGATGAGGATGTGGTGAAATTGGAACTCTTATACACCGTTGGTGTTGTATACATAGTGGTGTATTAGTACAACCACTATGAAAATTGGTGTGGAGATCCACAAAAAAACTAGGAATGGAACCAACAAATGACCAAGCTATAGCATTCCTTGTTACTTTTCCAAAATAATTAAAATCATAATACTATAGTGATACATGTATATCCATGTTTATAGCAGCACAATTCACAATAGCCAAATTATGGAACCAACCCAGGTTCCTAACAACAGATGAATGTATAACAAAAATGTGGTATATATGCACAATGGAATTCTATTTGGTCATAAAGAACAACAAAATTATGTCATTTGCAGGGTATGGGTAGAACTAGAGAATATTAGGCTAAGTGATATTAGCCAGTCTCAGAAAATCACGGTTGTATGTTTTCTCTAAAATGTGGAAGCTAGAGAGAAAATAGGAAACATAAGGGACTTTAAATAATGTGGAGAGACGTGTACAGTAGTGGAAGGGGACTGGGAGCAGGAGTTGGGGAGGAAAAGAAGAGGATTAAGGAAGGAAACAGTTCAAATAATTACTACCAATTTCACTAATATGAGTGGGAAGGGAAGAGGGATAAATGAGGTGGTATGTAGAGGGAAATATACCAAGAGCTGTGTGCATATATGTTTTTATCACATTGACCCTCAGAGGTATGTATATAATTGAAATGTACTAATAAAATAATTAAAAATTAAGAGAATAAATTTTATGTTGTATATAATTTATCACAATAACATCTTTAAAAGTAACTTTGGTCTCTTTTTCTTTTAGTTTACTAGTATTTGATTTACCTTTTGCCTTGACATCTTACCCAATTTTTCCTCAAAGGAATTCTCTCCATCAACTAATTCTTGACATTGCATTCTCAATTTACTCTCTGCAATCTAGCCTCTGCCTGAGACCAAATTATTAAAATTGCTTTGTTGATATCACTGAGAACCTCTTAAATGCTAATACATAATGTTTCTCAGACTTTGTCTTCCAGAATAGCTCAGCTGTGCTTGACACGGTGGCAT
The DNA here is from genome assembly GCA_004027185.1 of Glis glis. Classification (NCBI taxonomy): domain Eukaryota; kingdom Metazoa; phylum Chordata; class Mammalia; order Rodentia; family Gliridae; genus Glis; species Glis glis. The sequence goes on along the minus strand of PVJS01003703.1, from coordinate 39,271 downwards.
AATTTCTCCTTCCTGATGTTGCCTTGGGTTTTGGTACTCCACATTGCTCTCTCCTGCTTCCTTCCTGTTTGACTCTCATTCTTAGTCACCTTCAGAGACTATCCAGCTGCTATTCAGGTTGGTATAGCACAGAGTTTCAACTTCTTTTATTTTCCAAAAAGTTCTTCCTATGGCATATCATGGCTTGGAGTTAATAAGATTCCTCAGAAAACTGGGAATGGATTCACCATAGGATCCAGCTATACCACTTTTGGATATCTTTTCAAAGGTACTGAAATCAGAATATTATAATATATGCATATCCATGGTTATAGCAGCACAATTCACAATAGCCAAATTATGGAACCTACCTAGGTGTCCATCAACAAATGAATGGATTATAAAATTATGGGATATGAACACAGTGGTATTTTCTACTCAGCAATAAAGAAGAACAAAATTATGACATTTGCAGGAAAATGGAGGGACCTGGAGAACATTATGTTAAATGAGCTTAGGCAGTCACAGAAAGTGAAAGGTCATATATTTTCTCTCATATGCAGAAGCTAGGGAGTAATCAGGACACAAGAGGAACTTTAGATAATGAAGGCAAAACCCCAGTGGAGCAATGGAGGAAGTCCAGAGGAAGGTGGTGGTGGTGGGAAGGAGAATTAACAAAGGAAACATTTCCACTGACATTATGTACATATGTGAGAATACCAGTATCAAACTCAATACCCTGTATGGAGAAGGGGAGGGAACCTGGGGGAAGCTCACTCAAGTACCGTGTGCATGTATGTCACTATCACTCTGAATTACATTATTATGTGAAACTGCAATGCACCGATAAAAGTATATAAAAATCACCTTTAGGCTACAGATTTATAGATTTTTAACAATAGTCAAGTTTTTTCTGCTGAGCTTCGGATTTATATTTCTAAATATATAACTGTCTGGACATTTCACTGGCTGTTCATTGGCATCTCAAACATAAATAACATAATCAAAATTAAAACGCATCCTTTCTTCCTAACTACCAGTCCATCCCATTCCTCCTCTGCCTGCACTTTACTTGGCAGCACCACCGTCCACACTCTTCTTGCTCCCAGCCATCCTTCCCTGAGCATATTTTGAACCATGGTTTCCTTACTCAACCTAATCTTCTTTGCTTTTTGCTTTTTGCTTTTAGTATTTTCCCCTAGATTTTTGGTTTTGGGATAACATCCCTTCTTGTTTGCCCATGTGACCATACTTTGCAAAAAAAATGTAAATATACATCTTCTATCATGTCAAATGATTTGAGAAATGAGTAGGAGGCTGCAATATGAATACAGTATACCATCTTGATGTACTATATTATAAATACCACATATACTACTACTAATAAAAATATATAAAATAAAATATCTAAAATATAATACCATCAGTGGTGTTATATTTTAGTCTAACCACATTTTGTGATATTATAAGATAATACATTATTATGGATGATATATGATACCTCAAGGTTTTAAATTATTTTGTAGTTACTTTCATTTGCATTGTTAGTTAATATTATTATAAAAATGGAGGTCCTAAGATTCAGAAGCAGGTGGTTTTCAGGTAAGTGCAAGGAAATTTAAGAAATTTTTATGTGTAGTTAGAGACCATACAGGGATGGTGGTCAAGTTTATGCTTAATTTACACCGGTGCCTTTCCTAGGAAAAAAATTTTCTTTAGAAAAATCAGCATATCAGTAATATCATGCCCCTGGGCAGACAAAGCCTATGTTTGCTCACTGAACTGTAATTCAGTCTATTTCAAAATTAAAAACAAACACAGACCCCCACACCTTCTCTACGTACATGTATGTGTAGACACACACACACACGCCGCCTACGCACTTGACCTATATGTCCCCACTGCCAACATATATCTGGAAGAATGTCCTCAAGGATCCCTCACAGCCTGAGATTTATGAATCCAGTGCAAAAATCACAGCCTGCCAGCCACCAGCACTGGCACAAGACTGTAATCTTGTACTTAGTTGTGCTACCATTCCTTCATAATAAAATAGCAAATCGAAGCGATTTTCAAATAGTGTAGGAGACCAAAGGGAAATCTTTTCTGCCTCCAGTAAGCACAGAAGGCTATTAATGAGCCACGGATGGCTCCCCTACTACGCAGTGCATTTAGCCACCTCCTCTTTTCGGTGCTCACAGAAGCTGTGATTATCAAATTCTAAAGCAGTAGTTTGAAAAATGACTCCGCTTTTTGAGAATTTATGGGCTATATATACTTATGTATTTTATTTCTGCTTGCCATGGGGAGTTGAGTGCCTGCTATTGACATAAAGTTTATAAAGCACTTTGAGTTTCTGACATAGAAGGGATATGATTACAAAAAAGGGTAAGAATATTAAAGCAAGGTAAGACAGGAGTAGCGACCTCACCCCCCATTCCTATGTGGTTTTTTTGCATTATATTTAAGAAATTTATTTTGAGGTACTGGAGATTAAATCAGGGCCTTATGCATGCTAGGCAAATGCTCTACCACTGAGCTACATCCCCAGCCATTTAACAAATATTTAATCATATACAACATAAATGAATAAGTATAGAAATGATATGTGAAAAAGTGACATAGACCACCTGGGGAGATGGCAGTGGACTTATAAAAGACAGTAGTAAGCAATTTAATTAAAATATCTCATGGTATATGAGAACATGGCTCTTTGAATCATAGAGACTTGAGTTTGAATCCTCACCCTTCTACTTAAAATTTATCATGTCTTCTCCTAAACCCTTTTATAATAATCAACTCAATTAATCCTTATAACAACTGTAAGAGGTACTGCTCACATCCCCATTTTATAAGTGAGTAAGCAGAGGTACAGAGAAGTTGGCAAGGCATGCTCAAGGCCACACAGCTAAGACTAGCAGATAGGTGTTCAGGTTCTTATAGTAGTAGGAATGGTAGCTACCATCAGCTAAACATTTACTCTTTCCCCAGATGCTCAGGCAACGTCTTACCTACATAGAGCATAATAAGAGCTGAAAAGTATTAGCTTTCAAAATTTAAGTCATAAAATATACCACTTATAAACATAGAGTGGGATGTTTGTAAGAAAAATCTTTTATTTATAACATTACTGCTTCTTTATAACATATTGTAATGGATTCATGATTCAGCAAAATAAAAAGTATATATGAAACTAACATTTCTCACCTAATTTTCTTGTGGTAGTCACTTTATTCATTTTTTTAGTGGCAATTTAGATTGAATATCTGCTATGTTATTTGCCTTTATATTCTGCTTTAGGATATAGAAAGGAAAGAAAAGAAAAGCAACATATCCCAAGCATCATTAGAGAATGGTTCATTTTGATAGGTGTCTGATAAAAATGTGTTTTTGAATAAATATAATGGAAGGGCATAAGTATACATGCATTCAAGTACCATGGGTGGTCCTGGTACATTATTCTAAAATAATGTAGAACATTTACAGGTGAAATGAATACAAGCCATAAAATTGCACATTCTAAAATGGCTACAGAAAAGAACAAACAGTTCATGTCCCAAGCGCCTATGAATTTCATTTTGCCTTAAAGAGCCTACTTGGTTGGGCGTATGCCTTGTGAAAGTAGTATTGCTCTGTAATAACCAGAAGATTTTGCTGAATGCAGCTTCTGGTATTGAATCAGAACATCATGTCCAGTCACAGTGTAAATATATCACCAGCACCAACGTTGAGAGTGGTTAGAAAAAGAGGGAAAGGAATCAAGAAAAATAAATGAAAATGAGATAAAGAGAGAAAGGTGAGATGCAAATGGAACTTGTCTAAATGACAGGGGCAAAAAGTGAAGCAAGGAATGAATGCATTATGTTCACATGGAAATAAAAAGAAGATAATGTAACACATTGCAAGAGGCAAAGTTTCAGCCATTCTGTCAGCAAGTAAAATGGTTATGTCTCTATTATTAGACACATATTAAAGAGTACAGTGATGTGCAAATATGTGACTTCTGCTGGGAATGAAAAATCTGTACTGTAGTGATTATTTTATATTTAGTTTTTTTCAACATCAGTGAGCAATTTCTAAGCACATGATGACTTTTGAAATCTTAAACATATGAAATCACTATGAAATACAACTTCCTGGTCCCTCTTCAGCTTTGTCATTTTGTACCACTATAGAAAACAAATGACTGCTTGCTTACACTGTACTTTTAAGGAGAAGTCACTTTTAAAAGAATGCTTTTAAATTTTTCTAAAATCATTGCTGAAGGAATTTTATTCCTTCTCCTTTTGTTTTCTGAGTAGTCTGTCAAGTGAACTTAAGAAGGACAAAGTTGATAGAACTAATTTTCTGAAATGAGCTTGAGTCACTGTTGGTAAGTATACAGCAATTTAAGGGGCTCAGTGTTATACACAGTACATAAAATGCCATACTAAATTGTTAAATGTGATGCAGCAAAATGGCCATGTGAGGCGATTGAGTTTCATTTAATTTGTTTTTTCATGATAACATCATTTGTATATATATACTTGTATCATATATACATATATACATCATTTGTATCATATATATGGCAAGTGAAATATAGAAGAAATCAATTATATTAAGTGTGCATCCTACCCCCTTAGTAACATGCTAATGTATCACAGCCTCAGAGAAATGTACCCTAGAGAAAATGTTGCTATTCTTCTCAGAAATCCGTGCATAACTTTATGCAAAAATTAATTTATGATAAATGATTTCAAATCTAGAACTCAGAATGGCTTATTTAAATGCCATCAAAAAAGAGCACCTCACCCGCAAAAAGGAGTCTAGGGATCCATTCTCCATATATTCTACCACAATCATTACTGGTCTGCCTGTAAAAGAACAAGAGAACACACAAGGTTTAGAGCAATTACAGAAATGTGTGGTGCAGTTAGAGATTTCCAGCTGCGGTAGCTAAATTATTTGTATTTTATTAATAGGAACTTCACTTTCCAACCTGCTTCTATAAAAGTATACTCATATTATACATATGCATCTCTCCATTTCATTATAGCATTATTTCCTCTTGAGTTTATAAAAGGGGCATGAATTACAATATGAATTATAAAGGAATTAAGCATATTTTCCCTAAAGTCTCTGTAATCATTTGTTTGGATCATGTTATTTTTGTCCTTTAGCTTTTTCTTAAAAGACAATCAACAAGATAAAGTCAGGGTTTCAGCAGTTGCTGTTGCTGCTTTTGCAGTTGTGGTACAATTTCCAAGATAGTGCAGTGATTTGGGCTGACTTACATTAGAGTGGGCATTTCTGAAATAGTCCTAAAACAAAGCAGAAAGGAGAAATTTATAAATGATCAGGAATATTCTGCTTTTAAGGGGTTTGAAGCAGAAACATTTCAGTAGGTTTATGAATGCTCCAAAGTTGGTAGGATTTGTAATAGTCCCTGATCATCTCTTTATTTAATATAGATTTGATCAACAAAGCAGTGATAGCAGTACATGAAAAATAAGTAACTCTGATTCTGTAGTCTAGTGTGGAAGATCAGAAACTAAACTGAACATCATTTATTTCTTGTTTTATCCTATCAATTGTAACAGTTCTCAGGACACCTCTATTAAGTAGAATATGTGACATAAATAACTTTGATTTGTCTCAAAGAAGAGAAGGCATTTGTTCTGCCCAATTGCCCAAGTTTAAAAGATAAAATTTCAGATGAAGGGAAAATGATATTTACCTGAAATAAGTGTATATGACATATTTATTTTTTACTTCTATATTTCTTGCTTCTTATTAGAATTTTTGGCAAGTCAATCTGGACTTTGCACAATTTTTCCTTATGACATAAAAAAGGTCTGGAAAAATTGTGTGTATGAGTGCCAATGATGGAAATATTAGATCTAATTGTAATTCATGTCTTTTTTATGAACTCAAAGCCCTGCAGGTTAGAAAGGGTGACCATCTTAAATTACTACAATGTATGCAAATGCTAGATTTTACATTTGAATCTATATTTTAAAGGAAGATGTGCTAAAGGTTAAATGTAGTAATAAAGCTCCCAATTTATCATGCATAGAATTTGAACCCAAAGAAGTTTTCATTTGTAGTGAATATTAACTTATATTCTATAATGTTCCTCAAAGTCATTAATTTTACCCAAAAATGGATAAAGAAGTTTATCAGCAATTATTGAGGTCAAATGAAAGGTCAGAACTCATGTGGGCAGGGATCTAGAAGATCCAGGTTTTAACCCTGAAAGCTCACCATGAAATCTTTTATTTGGCCATTCATGTCAGAGAACTTAGAGAAAGAGGACTGATATAAACACTTAGGTAGCGAGGTGGGGAAAATAAAAGGTTATTTTTCTACCTAAAAATTCTGAGATCAATATTCCAATTTGAATGGCAATGGATTATAGATGTTAAGAGGAAAATTGGGTTACTACCATGATGACTGGGGTTTTTCTCCCATCTGTGGTCCCACACCTTTTTAATCTGTCTTGACCACTGTGGCCAAAAGAACACTTCAGGTTGTGTGTTTTTAGCATGTATCCTCCCCTTAGTAACGTTGTCTTACTAGAATAAAAAGAGCTTGCAAGAACTTCATTTGTATTACTACATGCCATTATTATACCTATTATGCACATCAGGAAATTGAGGGGTAGAAAATTAAACTACCTGTACAATCAAATATCCAGTAAGTGACAATATCAGGCAGCCTGTCTCAGAGGTTTGGATCTTTTTAACCTTTATGCTATACGTGTATCTCAGGAAAGATTTACACATAAAAGCTCTAAGTTTCATCCCATTCGCCAGTTTTCTCCAGTGAGGGAACCTCATCTTTCCTAACTAGCCTTAACGTCCACTGCTCTGTGAGCTGTCTTTATCCCATATGCTTGTTTACTCCTGTCTCTCTCTGCCTTTACTTTAATGTATTCACCTGCCAGGATTATTTTCGAGTTTGTTCTTCTCTCTAATACCTTCGCATGTGCCCCTCCACCCCAGAATTTATACACTGCACCTTATCCTTGAAGGTCTTTCCCAGGGATCCTTCCTATAGATTCCCATCACATCTATTGTGTGCACTATGGAAATGTTGTATCTGGCCTCATATTAGATGATTTTTTTCTCATTTCCCCATAGATGCTTTGTGTCCCCACTCAATGGGTTTCTAAAGGTCACTTCCCACAGAGCTAAACATAGTAGGTGCTTCATAAAAACAAGTTTGTTTGTTTTTTTTACAGATTTCACTATTCTTAAGAAAGGAACACTGAATATTTCAGCAAGATTCTTATCTATGTGAATACAAAGTACTTTGAAATTAGTTCTAACTATAATTCTTCAGTAGACACTTTAGGCAGTCTTAAAATTCATCAGTGACAAGTTCCACTTCTCATTAAGAATAAAAAGGAATCAAATGAAGACTCCCCCAGTTTCTTGTGAATCAGAAGTTTCACATTTGAGCTGTTCGTCTTTTGTATTTTGTGCAGTAGCATCAATTGAGAGCAGCTGCTACTTGAATTAAATGGTGTTTTTTTTTTGAGACTGTTACTGATGGCACCTAATCTGTAATTTATTTCCTAGTGGTTTTCTAAAGGGAAGTCAGTTATACTGTGAAGATTAAAAGCAACCCTACAGTTCATCATTACATTTGTAATCAAGGAAATAGATAAGTATAAGGGAAAATATTAAAATCAAGATGCTAAAGCCAGGTGTGGTGGCACATGCCTATAATCCCAGTACTTGGGAGGCTGAGACAGAAGGATTACAGGTTCAAGGCCAGATTCAGCAACTTAGTGAGACCCTGTTTCACAGTAAAAAATGAAAAGGACTAGGGGTGTAGCTTGGAGGTAAAATGCCCCTGAGTTCAATCTCCAGTACAAAAAAAAAAAAAAACAGGATGCTATTCATTAAGTTTGTTTTAGGTGAGAGAAGTCTAATGGTAACAACACTTTTTTCTGTCTTAGTTTTCAATATGTAAATATTATATAGTGCATTATTTTTCTTGGAAAATATATTGGGAAGTAATTGATTATCTTTCTAAAATTTCAAAGTCTTTTAACTTATTTCTTTTTGTAAATTTTTAGCTAGTTACCCCAAATGCCTCATGTCACAGCACCACGTTAGTATTTGAACTGTAAAACACAATGGACAAACTCCAGCATTCTTGAGTGTCAGTAAGTTCTCAGAAACCTCAGATCTTTCTTGGAAGACTCATGGGTTCAGGAGATCTTCAAAGACACACACACACACACACACACACACACACACACACACACACAAAGCCACACAAATGAATTGTTTAGGTTTTCTGTCATGAATAACCCAGATGATTATGGATATTTAAAACTGCATTAGTATCAAGATCTCCTAATAGATCACTTACTTATATTCTGAAGACAGCTAATCACAAAATCATCCTTTTCTGTTAGAAACAAGAACAACTATTTCCTTTCATTGGGACTTTTATGGACTACTGACATATGCATATGTCAGTAGTATAAAATATATATATATTCAAATATAAATATATATATTCAAATACTTCCCAATTCTTATAATTATTTTGACAAAGGTGATATGGAGAAACTATATTGATCATAAGACTACATATTTCTTATGCTGATATTGAAGAAAACAAAAGTATTATTTACATTTCCCTTAGAAATCTTGGAAAAATACTTTGCCAATGAAATAGTTTTTCTTTCTGTCATAGGAGATTTGTGAAAGAAAGAGATTACAGAGATTTAACATTTTTTTATAAGTAATGAGTTTGTGCTGGATGTAATATTCGGTATCAGTTTGGCAATTTCCAATGTGCAGTCAGTAAAATGAAGAATTGAAACAAATCTCAACAACCTCAAAATTCTATTACAGATTTAAATCATTCTCATTTATTTAACATTCTATCACATCTATATTTTGTCTACCAGGTAATAAAATTTGTGGTGATAACTTGGATTGATAGTTAAAGTGCATGTATTTTTCCCTTAGATGCAATTCAGGACTTGCCGAGCCAGTCACTTAATCTATTTCTACCTCCCCTGTTTCTACTGTAGAGATAGTGAATTACAATTATAATCTCAAATGGATTTGATAATAAATGAAATAATTTTTTCATTCTGCTAATACTTTCAAAGGATACAGATGACATAAATTTGAAGAGTTATATCAAATCATTGTTTTTATTCACATAAGTACTAAAGTTGGAGAATTATTTTCCTCTTATACTGTTGCCTGGTGATTATTGGATTATGTTCCAAACACATCTCATCCTCAGCAAGTTTGAAACCAAATGTTTTTGTTAACTTTTCATTTTTAAATTAAAATGAATTTTATTTTTTTGAAACAGGGTCTCGCTAAGTTGCAGAGGGCCTCAAAATAAAGAATAAAAAATAGGGCTGGGGGTGGAGCTTGGAGGTAGAATGCCCCTGGGTTCAATCCCCAGTACTGCAAAAAAATTATAATGAATTTTAACCGATACTTACACAAACATAAATAGTGTACATATTAAGGGGTTACTGAGTGGTGTTTCAATACATGTATACATTGTATAATGTTTAAATCAGGTAAAATGTAACTATCTCCTCACACATTTATCATTTCTATATAGTGAGAACATTCCAAATCCTCTCTCCTAGGTTTTTGAGATATAAACCATGATATTATTATGTATAGTGACTCTACTGTGCACACCAGAACTTCTTACTTCTAACTGTAACTTAGAACTCATTAATCAACTTTTCCTACCTTCTCCTACTCTCCCCAGCCTCTCATAAGCACTATTCTACTCTCAACTTCTATGAGATCTCCTTTTTATATTCCACATATGAGTGGGAACATAACAGTAGTTGTTTTTCTGAGCCTAACTTATTTCATTTATCATAATAACCTCCAGATCCATCTATGTTGTTGAAATCTTTTTTTATATTTCATCTCAACATTCTTCTCCTGATATAATCTGGTCTTAGTTAAAACATTATCATACATCTGGTAACCCTGATCTGAGATCCTTCTATAATATTGGACTTCTCATTTTATCAAACTGTATTAGTCTTTGCATTATTAAGTTCTGTTGATTCTATAGGAAATGTCTTGATAGTGCCCACATTTTGCCTTTGCTCCCTTCTTGACCTATTAGAACCATCTTTCACTGGTTACTTTACTTCTATTTTTGTCCTCTATTGCAAGATAACCCTTGTATCCCCATTATTTTTGAACACTCAGTGACACATCAAATAATTTTTTAGTGTCTACTAATGTAGCAAGTACTCTTCTGGGTTCTAGAGACATCCTCAATCAATACAAGGTCTCTGCTCTCGTGGGTTGCACAGAGGAAAGGGAAACAGAAATAAGTGAAGTCAATTACTATAGAGGGCCGATGTCTCATTCTCCCACTCAATGACCATGTTATTGATTGCATTGTGTGCCATAGGATTAAAGTCTAAACTGCTTCGTAATTAAGTTCCTTTGTGATTTATTCTCTACCTTCATTTCTAGTGTCATCTTTTATCTCTTCATAGTTCCATACCCAATGCTTTCTGAATTCTCTAGGCGACTCATGCCTCCCTGAGTATGACTTCTCTTGTGTCTTGTCTTCTTTGGAACACTCCTTTCTCACTGCCACCAATTGGTAAAAATCATTTACTTTTAAAAAAGCAAGCTGAATACCGTCTCCATCCTAAATTCTCCTAGGAATCACCTTCCCTTTCATGAAGTCTTCATTATTTACCTTCTCCTCCCTTTTCTGTAATACGTGTGATATTATCATTAGCAGTGTAGGTGTGTGCCTCCCAATTGAATGTAGTCTTGAAGCCAGGACTTGTGCTTGATTTTTTCCGAAATTTCACCATCTAGCACAAAGCTAGACACAGAATAAGTACTCAATTTTACTTTTTTGAGTTGAATGCCAGAAGAAGCATAAAATGTTCTCTAAGAATATAAAGCTAGCCCTAAAAAAGAATTACTGAAATAATAGAATGCCAAACTAATATCCTTTTAATCCTATATTACTTGCATGGTAACAATAGTTTTGTTAAGAGAGTAAAAAAAAGAGTAAAATTAAAATTTGTATTGTGGATTCTATTAGTTTCATGATCTTAGACAAGATATTTTAGCCCTTTTAGTTTTTGTTTTTATAAAATAAGGATGCTATTATATGAGAACATATATAATTAGCACAGTGTCTGGCAATAACTGTCATTCAAATATGTTGTACATCCCTTTCTTTCTTTTGTGATTATCTGTTTCCCCCTTATTATATTTGTCCACTATGTAGCAAAATGTTGCTTTCAAATGGATCATTTCTGTATTTTATGGTTGTCTAGTATAACATGAAAACTATTTTATCTCCTCTTGCAAAGAAAAATTTAAAAAGACTACAAGTTACATGTTTAATACAACAAATCTCCCCTTTTAACACTGACATTCTTGTGTTTGTTTCAGACAAACTTGGTGTTAACTTCTACCTTGTACACTCAGCAGAGTGCAGTTAGAAGTTCTGGGATTAGTTTCAGGTTTCAGAGAGCCTGGTACTGAAGGCTTTGTCCAGTTTGGATAAGTGACCTCTTTCACACCACACTTTTCATCTCACTATCCAGTTTACTCAATTGTATACTGTAAACTCTTCATTTGTACATTTGTATATTCTGTATAATAACACCTCCTCCATAGGGTGGCTGTGAGATTAAAAGAGATAATGTGTTAAAAACAGACATTAGTCCCTAATATAAATATGGAATCACACAATAATAGCTGCATTAACAAAGCATAGATATATGCTGAGTATTATATCTTATCTTACTGACTAGATGCTGAGATCCATTACTGAAAATGACTAATCTCAGTGTATTCAGGAGCTCTCCTAATGATCTCAAAGTTTCATTTAAATTCTATGCACCTGAAGTCAACAGGTTTGAAAGTTGCTTTAATGAACAAAATGATTTCTCCCAGAGCAAAATAATCCAAACAGGTATTTTTTACTTTAAATAACATACTGAAATATACTAGTTTTTAAAAAATATCTCTGTTTGCCAGGTGTGGTGGCACACTCCTGTAATTTCAGTACTTGGGAGGTTGAAACAGGAGGATCACAGGTTTGAGATCAGTCTCAGCAATTTAGTGAGATCCTGTTTCAAATTTTAAAAAGGGGATAGGGTGGGGGTATAACTCAGAGCTAGAATGCACATGGGTTCAATCCCCAGTACCGCCCACCCCATCCCCCCCAAATAGCTCTGCTGGAAGTAGGTTCTTATTCCCACTAAACTAGATGTATTGTATCTTCTGTACTCTATTGACAGATTTGTACCTGTTACAACATATCTGATGATTCATTTGGAAATTTTTTTTTTGGCGGTACCAGGAATTGAACCCAGGGGCATTCTACCTCTGGGCTATATCCCCAGCCCCTTTTTTATTCTTTATTTTGAAACAGGGTCTCACTGAGTTGCAGATGGCCTCAATAAGTAGCTGAGGCTGACCGTGAACCTGGATCATCCAGTCTCAGCCTCCCAAGTACTGGGATTACAAGCATGCGCCACCATGCCTGGCTCATTTGAAATTATTTTAACCTTGGAGGAGTTTGAAACCTCTGTGTTTCTATAATCACTAAGTTGATTTGGTTCCATTCTTTCCCTGTTAATTTTTTTGTTTTTCTTTTTTAAAATTCAGAGGTGATCCAAATGCCCTTGGAGAAATGCTGAAGAATAAAATATTTTATCTAGGGATGAAACAGCTGAGCAAAAATTAGGAGGGATGTTCTGTCAGTAGCATTTCTTGATCAGGATTTGTTTTAGAGTAAATAAAAGGTGTGAGGCTTAAAAAAAAAAGAAACATAATTCTCCTGCACTTCCAGGGAGCAGTAGCATACCATCTGCATCAATTAACTTCAGTAATATTCAGTAATGTCCTTCTTTCTGTTAGAAATTACCATATGGGCAAAATGATTTCTCCCGAACTAAAAGTGTCTTGTTGGCAATGAAAGTTACTGCCAAAGATGCCTAATGTTAAGCTGTGTTTTCACTATGAGACACTAACCATATTGCAAAATTTTAATAACATAGGAGTTTTTAAGAATGGTTTCCTTGATTATGTATTACATCCATATTTAGAAGAGTAATGTATGATAATGACCAAATTAAAATCATACATTTTGAAATTATTTGTGACTTCTTTCTGATTATTATGAAAGAAATAATTGATTGCAAAACAGTCAATCGTTTAGGTAGCAATGAACAAAAACAGTAGAAAATTCTCAGGCCTTGAAATAATGTATGAAGTCTAAGGTCCAAACTACATTAGGCTTCATGCCAAATCAATAACTGTATGTGGCTTTACTTCTTGGGTTCCTTCTTAAAAACCTTTTGTGTAGATAATTTTAAAACAGATTCTACATTTAAATCAGAATATCACAGCTCTCTCTCTCTCTCTCTCTCTTTCTCCTGCAGCCATGCCCTGAGCTCCAGACTGTGGCCTCAGATGGACTCAACCCAGAATCCCCCAAAAAACTGCCGCCAGTAGCTACTGGCAGTACGGCTTCCACAGGCCAGCAACAAAGAAGCCAGAAATCTGTTGTAAATCCAGACACTGCAGATTATCAGCAACAAAAACAAGCAGCAACTCGCTCCATGCTCAACAGAGACCTGAATTTCCGGAAGCCTGACAAGAATCTGTGGCAGCCCGGCTGAGCCCACCCCGGACCCCAGAAATTAAGAGCAATGATCAACTAGACTGTAAGTTAACACTGTAAGTTAACGAGCCGCCCCAGGGGAGATCACCCATCTCAGCCACAGGGACTTGCATTGCAAGCAATAGACTCACAGGGTCTGAGACTTTGTGGATTACCCCCATGGAGGTGGGTGTGGGCTCTGCTGTAAGACACAACAGATGCGTAGATAAGCAGACAGCCCTGACGACATTCAGGAGGGACAGACCTACAGCCAGCAGGTTGCAGCACTCTTGCAGGGTTTCTGGGGATCGCCATAGGACACACAATTGTGGAATCTGGGGAAAAATTAGACCAACCCAGCCTTCTCTGTGGAAAATACAGAGTTCCATGTTTACACAGAGTCGGGTCAAAGTGATATCTGCAGCTTCTGTAGGCAAAGAGAGACCCAGGCCTGGGGTCCCACATTGGCGACACCCACCATATGCACAGACAGAGAGAGACATAGGGACAGGCCCAGTGGAGAACGTGAAGACCCACGCTTGCAGTGGGTGGAGAACCAGTGGCTCTGGGCACCTGCAGGGCACAAACTGTCCAGCTCACACCTCTGAGTCTACTTGCTATTACAGAGGTGACAGACAGGTCCCTGGACGTTAACACCTGGAACCCATCAACACCATCATTGCAGTGGGCAGAAGGAACCCTAGAGTAACTGCAACCCAGTACTGATGATCTACAGGCAGAACAACAGTGGGGGGATACCAGACATAGATTTCAAAGTCGGTTTTAAAGGGTAATAAGTACACAACAAAGAGATGAGAATAACCATTCAGTAAAGGCTATTCACCATTAAGGCTCACCAAGAAGCAAATATCTACCTCCAGAATAAGATACAATAAAGAGATTAGATATAGGAAACCTACTGAGTGAGAGAGACCTTAAGAAATCTAAAATCATGACAAAGAAGAATAACAAACAAAAAAACAATGAGCTCCCATAACTCCACAAGAACAGAACCCACCAACACAGAATTGCAAAGATTACCAGAAGGACAATTCAGAACCTTAATAGTATAAATGAGATAGGATTCCCAAAAAGAATTCAGAGAGAGCCTGAAAGAAATGAAGGATCAAATAAACAAAGAATCTGACACACTGTACAGGAATCAAAAAGAAGCTCTAAAGGAAGTGAAGGATGCAATAATTGAAATGAAGGGATCAATACAAACTATCATCAATAGACTATACCACATGGAAAACAGAATCTCACTCTTATAAGATGACCTCTCCAAAAATGAACACATAGTATATAATTTAGAAAAAACAATTTGACAGCATGAATTGAACATTGAAGAGATCTCGGCCAGTCTTAAAAGAGCAAAGCTAAGAATAATAGGCATAGAAGAGGGAATAGAGGCTGAAACCAAAGGAATCAATAATCTTTTCAGAGAAGTAATATTAAAAAATTATCCAAAGACAGAAAAAGAGGTTGACACACAGGTATAGGAAACATGTAGAGCCGCTAATAGACAAGATCATAGAAGAGGTTCACCATGCCACATAAAAATCAAATTGACTAATGTAGAGGCCAAGGAGAGAATCTAAAAGGCAATGAGAGGAAAAGACCAAGTGACATTCAGAAGCAAACCAATTAGAATCACTCCAGACTTTTCAAACCAAGTCATGAAAGCCAGGAGGGCATGGAGCAACATATTCCAAACTCTTAAAGAAAACAACTTTCAGCCAAGATTCATCTACGCAGCAAAGATATCTTTCAAATCTGACTGATATGTGCATGTATACTTCTACCACCATGAAACCCATCAAGATATATGATTACAATGTCCCAATAAATAAATTAATTAATTAATTTAAAAAATCAGAATATATGTAATAATCAATTATATGAGTTCTTCAGTGTGCAAGGCACTGTTCTATGGACATCGGGTGTTAATCTTCAGATCAAACCTGTGGTGAGAGTAATTATTAATTAAGCTTAACAAAATAAGCTTAGCGTTTAAGCAATTTGTCAAAGATAAAGAATGAACAATTAGCAAAGCTGGGGCTTGAAGCCAGGCAGTCTACCTCCAGAGTTTGAATGCTTGATTATTTTGTTGTATCTCGAAATCACTCTTGAGTCTCCATTAGTAATTTGGAAAACATAAAGAATCACCCTAAATATCTGGGTCTTATTGTAAAAACATCCTGGAAAGGCATTGTAGTGTGCATACTATGTGGCTCCCAATGATGTTTTCTTGAGAAGTTTTAGAATTTTAAAGGCCTACAAATCTTAACACATTCTATCTAAACAGCAAATATGTCCTAAGAAGGCTGGCTGGAAATATCTTTAGATTGTGCTTTCTCTATTTCCATAATTATATTAAGTTTTTTCCAAAACAATTTATTTGAAATTATTTTAATATTCTCATATCAGGCTTTTTAGGACAAGGCTTAGCAGTTGGAATTTCAGTTGCAAGAGGCATATATGAGAACATTTTAGAGCAGCAGTGTGATATATTTTTGTAAAACCTCTGGAGAAGACATTGGGGGAACTGTTACATCCTGAATATTTTAAAAGTCCCTAAGCTTTTAGCAGAAAGTATCGTATTTCCCAGTAGTGATTTAAATGCTAAGCTTAACTTCTGGCGTCCAAAGTGTCTTACGATTACATAAGTGATAAAATATGTAGTTGTCTGCTCTTCTGTATCATTCACTATCAAAAGAAAATTATCAGAAAATTTTAAAAATAAAGGAACATTAGATAGGATATATTTAATGTATCATAGCTATGTAAGTTATTTATTACGAGATTTTAATTACAATGGAGAAAACATGCTAAATGTCTCTTATATACGATACAATTAAATCATCGACAATTTCCTTTTTTCTCCAGGCAAATTATCATCTATTTTAGAATCTCTTCTGTCATTCTTATGAGATGTTTAATTTTTTAAAAAAGTTTGATTTTGCTAAATACACTCTCTATAAGACTTCTGCAAACTGAAGCCCATATGTGTCATAGGGAAGCTTCTACAGTGCTTTGTCTTACAAAGCAAAAGAATGAACAATGAGAGCAGACATGTTGTACACCAGGGCTGTTCTATCTCTTACTTATGCTTTTACGTGGCCCAGCAGCCCAGGAGGGTATGTGTGCCAGCCTGCGGGAGCCATGCTCTGGAGGGGAACAGGCATTTGAGCAGCTGGTTCCTTATCATGTTTCTAATTAAGGTGAAAACACATGGACAAAACAACCCTGTCAACATCAAGATTAAATGCTGATCCACACAGAGACTCAGCTAAACTAGCAAACTCTGTAAGGTTTTTAGAATTTTTCTTTGTGAGAAGAAAATGATTCTTGGATTAATCTTTTTAAAGTATTGATCATTTCTTTGAATAGAACTGAAATAAATCTGTAATAATAAAACATGAAGATGTCTAGGGGCTTGATATATTCTCAATGAGAATTTAAATATATACATATATATGATTTATATTTTTAATATTCAAACTTATTTAAATGATAATACGGTAAAGAAGCAGTTATGTTAATAAGAAGGCTTAGCTGAGGTCAAAGGATAAAACTATCTAAAGATTCTGAATAGAGAAGTTAAAAAACTAGTAAGAGATTATTTAAAGGCTCTTTTAAGATTTTTCATGTCTTTCTGGCAGAAAAAAATAGAAATTCACTTTGAAATGCTCAAGAGCTTGATATCAAATGCATCCTGCAGCTGTTTTCTTTCTTTCCTTTTTAAATGCACTGTCAGTCTTACATAAAGATGGGAATGCTCACTTATGTCAGTTAAGCATAACTTTATATCCTGAACATTGAGTTCTTAAGAATCAGGAATTCTTCATTTGTGGGCTTCAGAGTGTCCAGGGACCTCCTGAAATTGTACAGAAACATGAACATATTCACATTTCTTGGGGAAGAGAACCTACAACCATCATTTGATTTTCAAATTTGGGATTGGGGAGCGAAATTAAAGAATCACCAAGATTTCACTTGGTTCTTTAGATAATGAGGAGTCTTATTTTGAGCCAAGAAACAAGTACAATCCAGAAGGAATCTAAATCCATGGCCTGTACTGACATATCATGATTCCCTGTCCACAGGAGTCCTTAAACTCATAAACTGCATTAAAATTTTTATAAACTCAATATCTGAGGGTTTGACTTAAACCTTCAATTTTCTGTATGTTCTCATCCTGACTTTCCTTATTCTAAGTGATATTTTGAATTCTCCTTCCTTACGTTTTAAATAATTTCCCTACCTTTTGTGTGTTTCTCCTCAAGTAAACCAAAGGTTGCTATACATGCTCTTCTGAATCCAGTGACTTTTTTTTTAACAAAGAACTTATTTATACTGGGCATATAAAAATTGTGTGTTTAAGGGGTGCAATGTTATATTTTGGTAATGATTGCCACAATAAAACTAATTAGCATATTATCTCAGTTATAATTATGACTTTTGTGGTAAGGACACTGAAGATCAATACTTGGCAAATTTCAATTATGCTTCACGGTATTACTATGACCACTGTGCGCTACATTAGATCTCCAGAGCTTACTCATAACTAACTCTTTGTAGCCCTCACGCTCTTTACTTTCAGGAATTTGACATTTTAGATTTCACATAAAAGTGAGACCTTGCAGTATTTGTCTTTCTGTTTCTGTCTTACTTATAATATTATTTATTATGTTTACCATAATATTATCCAGGTTGAACCCACTGACTTTTTTTTTTGATGGTGCTGTGGATTGAACCCAAGGGGTTTCTACCTCTGAGCCACAGCCCTAGCCCTATCTTATTTTCTTTTAAATTTGAAACAGGGTCTAAGTTGAGGAGGGCCTTGATTAGTTGCTAAGGCTGGCCTCTAACCTGTGATCCTCCTGTCTCAGCCTCCCAAGTACATGGATTGCAGGTATGAGCAACCTACTGACTTTAAATAGTGGAACAAGGCAACTGAATGCAACCTTGCGATTATGTCCTTAGACCCTTTTGACTCACTGTACAATTTACCCTTAACACATAAACAGGTGTTTAAAAATAACCCTCTAACCTAAAAATGTTGCACATATTTTAAAGGGGCTATTTAGTTTCATATGAGTAGAACTGCAATTACTCCTTGTGCTTTGTTTTGCTGGATGTGTTCTGTTTGTCATTCTATCAGTGATCCTATCTTCTCTATGCCTCTCTCCACTTCTGAAAAAGCAATAATCTTGATCTTCTGCCCAGACCTGCCTCAGAGTCCCTATCCTAATTTTTCTAATGATTGCTTTTCTGCAGGGTGTCTTCTAAAGCCTGAAGCTGCAAAACCTTTAGAGAAGGAGAGTACTCTAGGGAGAGTTGTGCAGATGGGCATTGAGTAGGGGCTGCTTTGGGTGTTGAAATCATGTAAATGGCAAAGAATAAAGAATATAGGCATTAGTGGTCCAGATGAAGGAAGTTCTTCTTACTGTAGTGGATTTTGAATGATTTTTTTGGGGTTTTACATTGAACATGCAGTCTCATTTTGCAATTTCCTTCATAATTAGCTCTTGGTTTAAGTAGGTACTCACACACACCTTGTCCAGGGTCATGGCCAACTTTCTCAACTACAAATTTTTCAATTAAAGACAAGGGCTTTTTCCTCCTGAAGATCCTTACTTAAACAGTAAGTCACTGTATTTTGCTATATATATAACAAGATATATATATATATATATATATGTATATATATATATTTATATATACATACATACATACATACACACATATATTTTTATACTTCCTGCCATAATACTTGGTAAAAAATAAAATTCAGCCAAATTTTGAATATGATACAGAAAAATACTCAAAGAATTGATAGTCATTGGAAGAACTATAGCCAACAGAATTTGTTTTGTGGGAAGTGAGTTACTTTGAAATGTCAAATTTTGGATCTCAAATAAAGTTACTTTTTTAGGATGCCTGAAAACATGAAGAAATAAATGGTTTACTTGGATTTTTCTGAACTGCAGTGTGATTGCATTGATTGATTGATTGTGCACAATTTTGTTTTAGCCTCTTTTTATTTTTTTATTAACATACTTTTATTGATTTTTTGTAGTCTTACATCATAATGTAGTTCAGAGTGATAGGGACATATATGCACATAGCATTTGGTGAGCTTCAAATGTATATACTTTTCCACTGTTTATTTCACTTGGCATGTTGAGTTCATGACAATTTTCTTTAACTTATTGTATATTCCTTCAGAGTCTACCACCTAGTCATAAATATTTGTTACTCCTTTTCTACAGTTCTCTATATGTGTCAAAACTTGATATTAAGCAAGGCGTGGTGGCGCACGCTTGTAATCCCAGTACTTTGGGAGGCGGAGACCGGAGGATCGGGGTTCTCGGCCAGCCTCAGCTCTCTCTCTCTCTCTCTCTCTCTCTCTCTCTCTCTCCCTAGTGAGGCCCTCCGCAACTTCGTGAGACCCGGTTTCAAAATAAAGTATAAAAAATAGGGCCGGGGGTGTAGCGCGGAGGTAGAATGCCCCTGGGTTCAATCCCCAGTACTGCAAGAAAAAAAAAGACTTTATATTATTTTTACCAGATCCTACACATTCTGCAGCTTCAAACTTATTTGTCACTTCTGGATTATTTCTACCATCTAAACCATATGCTTTCTGGAAAAAATTGGACTGGATAATAGTGTATGCAATATTTGCCCTGACTCCTTAACAGATGAGCTTTTACATGAAATATGTAAAGGAAAAATGTTGATAATTATTATTAAGGGACCATAAACACATTTTAATATTGACTCAGGGCTGTAAATCCTTTGTGATAAAAATGAAATTATAGTTGGGCATGTCACTGGTTTATAGAAAACCAGATTGTGAATCTACTTCCTAGCATGGCTAGTAGGGGACGGTAGTGAGGATATGACTATTTGAGTTTAAGGCTCACCAAGATCTCTTTCCAGAGAGTAAATAAATACTTATGCAATATTAAACATTATTAATTATATTCTCAGTAATTGCAAATCTGTATGTTGGATGCTCAGGTGTTCATATTTGTCCTTTTATTTGATTCAGAGTAAGTGGAGAGGGAGTCTCACTTTATCTTTGCCAGTTCCTTTGAATCTAACATGTCACACAGTGGAGGGAAGTTCATATTAAAATGTCAAAAGAGGTTAAAGCACAGGCTGGAAATTGAGATGGTGCTTCAGAAGAACATTCCCTCAATGACTAAAGAGCTTCCAAGATTAACCATACACACACAAAAATATTCGGGAGATCTTCACTACTGAATTTTTTTTCAGAACTTAACTACTTCTAAATTGCACATGCTACCTGTTTCCTTGCTATTCTGTGTCCAGCTAATACTTCCTCGTCTTTTTTTTCTATCTGAAGCTAAGAATAATAACCTTTTACTATGACCTTCATAGAAATGAAAAATTTATAACAATTGACTTGTGTTACATAAATGCTGGTTTCAGGCTTATCTGCTTTCTGGGTCTCATGACCCAGTGATTATCTTATTACTGCAGTTAGTATAAAAGAAAGTACTGTAGAAATATTGTCCTTTCATAGTACAGTGTGACATGAAGCAGAGAAATTATTTTATATGACATAGTCACATATCTCATTTAAATTTGATTAAGTAACTGGGAACTAAATTAACATCATCGCTAGATCAGGTTTGGCAGCTCCTCGATTGACATGGGAAATGTCCTATGAGACCCTCAAAGTACTGTGACATACAGTCATCTGGTAGAAGGTAAATTATTGGTTGCGCAGTGGCATCAACCTTTAGCCAACTCTTTTCAGTGTCCTGGTGCTACCCATGGGAGGAATGCTTCCTGCCCTCATATTGATGTCTAAGCCAGAAGGGGAACCCATTAAGTTTATAGATGGCAAATAAATACTTTGGAGTTTTAAAAAACTGAAACAATCAAAACTTCTCATGGTTACTGTTTCATTCCTCTTTATACAAAATTATAAAGGAAATTTTCAGGAAATAAACTATAGTTGAATGGGAGAGGATAACTTTACCTTTGAAATCCTAGCAGTCTTACTGAAAAGTTACAAAGTGTACAGGGATCACTTACCAAAGTGGTATAAACCAGAAAAAGTGGGTTGAGTTCATTTTAGTTTGAGGGAACAGAAACAAGTTTTGATCTATAAATTTTTTATGAAGCAATTTTGTTACACCTGATTTGTATGTAAGTCATGAAAACTGAACAGAGTTTTTTTCTCCTATGAAAGCTGGAGGCTAATTTGGCACAAAGCCTAGAAGAACAGAGTGCTGGAGTGTTCTTTTCGATCCCTCTCTGGAAAGTTGTTTCTGTGTTTGTGCTGTGGAAATATCATTTTTCTGCTATCATTCCCAGTGGCTAAATGACAAGGCTTATTTATTTTTTTTACCAATAATGTTGAATAATTCAACGCACTACTGAACTTCATAATGTCATTTCTGCCAAATATATCTAAATTCACCTTATTTGTCATTAAGATGAAGGGTTAAGTCATTAAACTACAAATCAACTGTCCATCTCCTCAATTCTAATCACTGAGATATTAATTATATATTTATATGAAAGCTACTTTTTTGCAGCTATTTCTGACAGCTCAGTTTATACAGATACAGATTTCCCCCCTAATCTTTTGCAACAATAGCAAAAATTTATGCAATTGATATCATTTCCCTTTCTAGGAGAAAAGAAGGTAGAATAAACACCATTAGAATTAAAATTATCTTTTAATTCACAAACTTTTGGTTCCTAGTCTCCAACCATGTCAGTAAATTTCCCAATGATAAAACCAAGTGACATCAACACATATTTGTGGTTTATTAGATTTTATGTTTTATATAGACAAGGGTAATTGATAGGCAAAAAAATCAGCATAACAATCTTAGGCTTTGTTGGTATAATTATTCTAAGAAAAGCAAGATATATGCATGCTAGAATTTTTGTTTTTATTGGATTTCTCAGCCTTTTCAAATGCTCACAATAACATTGCTGGCTGGGCTTGCCCTCTTGAATATATTGATGTCATTATCATAATTTGTAATATTATTATTAAAATTATGATAAAACACAAGGATTTTGACAAAACTTCAAGAATCAATATTCTGCTTTTGCTTTGCGAAGACACATACAAAACATAAAGAGGTTTGCATCCATCACATACAGTAGAGAAAGAAACTAGTTATTTTACTAAATGAGTAGAAAATATTATTTGTGATTACAGTTGTACCATAGATAACACACAAGGTGTATCACTAAACTTTGAAATTACATTTTGAAATACTTAATATCCTATATTTTGTTTCATGGCTTTGGTCAGATTGGTATTTTTAGAGAGGACTGCACATTAATTTTCTTTATGAAAAATTTCTCCCAAATTTGCAACTTTCTGGCTTTTTTTCAAATAATTTTTCTTTAGTGAAATGGAACTTTAACTAAGTCTCTTTAAACTCACCCAAATATGGAATTACTCTTCCTGTCAAGAGCATTTAGTTTTAAATTCTCTTTTCTGGCCAATTTTAAGTGGCAAAGTGGCTTAAATTCATCCCTGTTTTATTCGTGAGTTACAAATTAGGAGTCTGAAGCTCTAGTTCTTACTTATGTAAAAACTTTCCCAGAAAATGCAGCACCAGGCTAATTGGATACTTGAGGTCCAGGTCCCAGACTCCACTTGCTTTGTGCTATTTTCAAAGCACTAGGTATTTTAAAAATGATTTCTGTAACAAAGAGTCACTGGTATTTCTTCTCAACAGTATATTTTAAAAATATTCATTTTGTATTATGGATCTATCAACTGTGAGTATAGTCTTACTACTGTACACGATGGCGGAAACTTCACTTGAAATACCTACCAGCAGGAATCCTGGGGGGCAAAGATCCTCCCCCTGTCACTGGATGGGGGGCCTGGATGCTATTTAAAAACCCCGCTCTCAGGAAGCTGGGGCAAAACGCCTCCACTCCAATGGCCGGGAAGGATCCTTTCAAGAGATAAAAATCAGCATTAGTCAGAATTCTCTGTATAGAACTGTTATTGATAATTTACAGGGAATAGAACCTAAAACCAACAAGGATATCAAACCTTACAAAGAAGCTATGAAATTAAAAGATTGTGATGTTATTATTTTACTTATAAATTTATAAAGCCAGCCTAATTTCTTGAAAAGAAAGCTCCTCTTAATTGTAATTAGAGAGGCTTAAAAGCATCAGTGTGCTAGGTAAAATTTCTAAATTTACTTTTAGAACATAAAGGCATGCTATGAAATGCCAAGGTGGACATAAGTGTCAGTCATTGATATTTATTTGCAGAATTCACGTCCACATCAGTTATAAATATGCAGAAAATAGACATGATAGGAACAGAGATCTGTGCCAAAAGGAACAGTGTTTTCTTTAGGTGCATCAGTATTAGTGCTAAAAATGAGGAACATTTTTATAAGATGCTGCTTATATATGTTTTCAAAACAATCATCATACACAATTCTTAATTTGTTACACTTTTCTGTTAGGAAGAAGATATAAGAATTTGCAGGGGTAGAACCATATGCTTTTTCATTTAGAAAGGCTCTTGTGAAGCAAAAAAGAGTAAACTGTTTGGAAATGCATTCATAAAATTATATAAAGAATGATGGAATAAAAGAATATCAGAGCTGTAAAGCACTTTAGAGATCATCGAGTCAATAACCTTCATTTTACAAATAAACGCGTGAGTCCTGGAGAAAAGAGATGTCACACAGGTGGCAGACTCCAGGGACAAACTCTTTCCACTACAGGGTGAGAATAATGAACCAATTCCTATTTGAGAGATTACTATAATCTGAATATCACTTAAAAATAAAAATAAAGATTTCCTCTATTACAAGTTTTAAAAAAATCATGACTTGGAAGTAACAACATTACAATTCGGTGTCTCAATGACTTGAAAGTAGCAAAATCACTCAGAAGAAAATTAAATATGCATGCAATACCAGTGAATGGACAAAACTGGTCATTGAAATGGCCAATCTAAGGTACAATCACAGCAGTACGCTACATGCCAGTCACACTGATGGCTGTAAGGCATGTCTCTGCTTTGGGCCCTCTGAAACACCCACTGGGCTGAGCACCATTATGTGTTGCATCCTGAAGTGAGACCCTCTTCCCACACTCAGATTTAGCAAGTCCCATGTTTGTTGAAGATACTATACTCTGCTTCTTGACACACATTTTTGATAAAAAATAAGATAAAATTGGAGGCATCTTTGAACTTAGGTCAGAACTAATGGGGCCTACTATACTACACTTTTGCTTCCATGGAGAAAGATTGGTAAAGAAAAGCCGGTATCTGTTAGTTCTTCAGAGATGTTTTTATAAAAGGGCAAAGTTTTGATGTATATTTTAATGGGTGAGGCCCATGCATTGAACACTGTATTAAAGAAAGCATAGACAGAAAAAATCACATACAGTAAACAAGTTTTGAGGTCTTAGTCAATTGTTGTTCCTATCAAACATAGCTAGAGTCCATTAAACATTAAGAAAGGTAGTTAAAATGCCAAGGGGGAGGTCAGAAAGTGCTCTGAGGTAACTTTAAAGGAACAGTGGAAGTAATTTCTCCCTTATGAATGTATGGAATGTTTATCACTGAACACTAATATGTGCCTATGTGTGATGTCTTGCCACACAGGGTTTTCTACATGGCAATGTTTCATCATTGTCTGGAAAAACACTCATAACTAATGAAGACTGTCACTGAATACCAGGTGGAGGTAATATCACATATTCTTATTTAAAAAGATATGATATTGTTATAATAGGGAATACAGATTTTAGTGTATACTGTGAAAAACTAAAATAATGCTATTTTAGCTGATTACAGATTTATTAAAGCCAAGTAATAGAAAGCTTGGTTCAAGAACATTAGGTTGTTGAGAAAAAGAGTAACAGTCATGTAGAACAAAAGAAAAAAGGATAAACTTGAAATTATTTTAAATGAAATTTGAAGAAAAACCAAAGCACATAGAGCAGATTCTAAATAATGTCAATATGCTACACAGAGATTTTTTTATATCAGTTTTTGCTCTTTTTCCAACGGTATCAAAAACTGCTAACTTAGAAAAGATGCCCATTATTTAACTCCCTGAAAGGAACTAAATACAAATATTATTTTATTGCCATGATCACATTGATTACTGTTTTTGTGGTTATGACAGCCTGTCAGGTTTAATAGCGGCTTTCGTTTTCCTTAACTTGCTGCATCCTTTGTAATGGCTTTGTTATGTTTCTTTACCATGGATAAAAGGTCTTTCATTTATTATGGTGTCTCTTCCTTAAGGAACTGTCATTTTTTATAGCTGAAAAAAAATAAAACAAAACAGAAAAATTTCTGAACATGAATACATATTCAGGTGAGATATATTATGGGATAATGATCCCTTATCATTTTTCTCCTTAAGGTCAGCCAAGTCAATGAAGACAGCATGAAACACTACACCTTTATGTTGTCCTAGTTCACTCAGTAAAATTTGAAATTTTTCAGTTTTGGAATTCCCTCGTTTCTTAATCCATGGGGAATTAAGTTTTAGTATTTGATATGAAATAATTTTGGTCTGTTTTTTTTCAATTGGTCAAGTGGCTGACCCTTTCTGGTTTATTTTTTTAAGTAATTGTAGAATTTATTCTTCAGCTAAAATATAATTGATTAATAAACAATGTCTGAGATCTATAGCAGGAGAAATGTCAATGTCAATTTACATGAGTATTTTGGCATTAGTTATATTTTTTGGGAAAAAGTATTTCTTAATTAACTAGAATACTTGAGTTTCCAGGTTGTTTGTGGTCTGGAGTCTTTCATAGAAGAGTGGATCCCAGCGTCGGTGGTCCTTTCCCCCTTAGAGCACTATGACTGGGTGAAGGCATGACTAGTGTTTGGTAGGTAGAGGGTGGGACACATCGCAACACGTGATAAACTCCCTGCCAAAAGGAGAATTCTTTCTCCAAACGCTAGTAGCGCCCACCAAGAAATATTGTGCAACAGTAAAGAATCGTTAAAAATGGTTGCTGTTTCGTAGGTCATATCATGAGAGTACAGGTGAAAAAAACAGACATTGACATGGCTAGTATCCTGACATCTGACTTGATCAATCAATGGAGGATTTTTGACTGCTCCCATTACTGTATCTGAAAGTAAACCACCCTGAAGAGTAGCTAGTTTCAAATAATTAAAATAGTTTTGACACAAGCTCTGTGAAATAAAATTCCACTTTAAATTTGATATTGTATCAATCTCTGTGAAATGACTTTACACTGGAAAAAAGGTGTCATTAAGAATTTGTACAAAAGATAATGAATTATAACCTTAAATTCCTTGTAGCTCAATTTCTTCTTTTGCAGAATGAAAATTCTAGCTGACTCTACCTCATGGGGCTGTTTGTGAGGATTAAACAAAAGCAAATGATCTTAAATATAAGCCAATGTTATTATTATTCAACAGTCTTAATGTTTTTTAAAAAGAAAAATTGTCTCTTCAGGTAGGAAATAGAGATCAAAATTGATAAAAATTTTCTGATCTCTCCCCTCCACACATATATACAAACCACTAATGGAAAAAATCCCTTCTTTGAAGCCTGTCTCAATAACTTAATTTTTTTTTTTTGCGGTATCGGGGATTGAACCCAGGGGCGTTCTACCTCCGCGCTACACCCCCGGCCCTATTTTTTATACTTTATCTTGAAACCGGGTCTCACGAAGTTGCAGAGGGCCTCACTAAGTAGAGAGAGGAGAGAGACCGGGAGAGAGAGAGAGAGAGAGAGAGCGAGCTGAGGCTGGCCGCGAACCCGGATTCTCCATTCTCCGCCTCCCAAAGTACTGGGATTACAAGTGTGCGCCACCACGCCCGGCCTCAATAACTTAATTTTGATGCCAAGAAGTTTAGTGGTAAGGGTATTATCCCTATAATATAAACTTTTGAGATACGGCTCCTTCACACTTTTTTCATTAGATTGCATTTTTGCAAATAATCTATGTGTAGACAATGAAAACACTGACTTAATGACAATTGAGAATTGGAATCTTAAAAACATAAACACATACAAACGTTTGAGGTGCTGCAGAAAGATTAGGTTGCTCATTACTATGTTTGGTCCTCCTCTGTTGTTCCTTGTTCAGTGACGAGTTTACTTCATACCAGTGTTTCCCAAAATTGGGGTGGTGGGAAGCTGGGTGTGGTGGTGCACACTTGTAATCTCAGTATTTGGGAGACTGAAAGAGGAGGATCACAGGTTCGCAGCCAGCCTCAGCAACTTAGCAAGGCCCTCTGCAGTTTAGTGAGACTGTGTTCCAAAGTGAAAAATAATATAGGACTGGCGATATACCTCAGAGGTATAATGTCCCTGGGTTCAATCCCCACTACCATTAAAAAAAATTGGGGCAGTAGGTAGACCTACAGAGGGCATGGAAAATGAGCATTAGAAAGAAAATACTAGAAATTCCATTTATGCTTTATCTCATCCTTTAGCAACTGCTATTTTGTATATCTTTTATAAATATATAATAAAATACTACTTCATATAAATAAAATATACCCATACCTCCTCCTCATAAGGTTGCTTCAATATTTTTGTTAGTGGTGTGTTATCAGGGAATTTTGGAGCTCTATTGTTTAAACAATAGAATAGTGAGGGAAAAATGCCAAAGTAGAGGTGAACAACTTATTTCAAGGACTTGAACGGTTAGAGCAAGACCTCAATTATACCTGGCCCCAGGCAGTGATCCTAGAAAACCATGTTTCTTCTTACACAGTGATTCTCAACCTTGGATATGTATTAGGAAATATAAAAAAGGCACGAGTGATCAAAGAAAACATGAAAAGTCCATCTCCTCAACTCTTCTTATGAATTCTTCATATTAACTTGATATGCGCTCTTTATATGAATTCTTCATCAACCACATAATGAAAAGCAAGAATGATCTAATCATATCTATAAAGAGAAGGCCACTGGACCTGGCTGGCTGTGGCCCCGTGCTGATGGCCCTACCGCAGCTCAGACCACAGCTGTTAGGCACAGATGAGACCAGGTCACTGACTGTCCCCAATTGTCCACCCACTTTCCTTTGTGGGTCCCCCAAAATATGGGCTGTGCAGGTGTGGGGAGAAGGGCGCCTGCTGTCATCTCTGGGGGGCCCAGGCCAGGATCCTGCTGGGGCCCTGGGCTAGACAGCCTTCAGAGAAACCATGGCTCCACCTGCCCTTGTGCCCTCTCCCTTCCTAGGAAGGGAAGACTCATTTAACATCCAAAATAATGGTGACTGAGGTTGTAGGCACCCTGAATATACATGGTGTGTCCTTTGTTAAATGGCTTTGTCCTTTGGCAGGACACTATATCTCTATCTATCTATCTATCTATCTATCATCTATCTATTTATCTATGTATCTATCATCAATCTGTCCTGTATTTAACTTTTCCCCTTAAGTTAAAAAAGCCCATTAGAGTTATTTTTCTGCCCAGTAACTGGCACTTAAATAATTTAATTGGTAATACTGAAGGGGGAAATCATACATCTACAAATAAAGATCCAGACAACCCCTGTTGATCTCTCCTGAAGGTTTGACTGGCTAAAGAAAGGGTGGAGGAAGGTAGGGAGGGGAGGGTGAGAATCAAAAGTTATTAATTTTCATATTTAAGGAAGGAAAAAATCAGCCTGGTGGTGTGTGCCAGTTACTTGAGAGGCTGAGGCAGGAGGATCTCTTGCCTGGAGTTCTGAGTCAGCCTGGGCAACACTGGGAAACCACATTTCAAAATAAAAATAAAAAATAAAAAAGGAACAAAACTGTATTTGGCCAGTTACAAGTCCCAAATAAGTAACTGCTGTTAATTTACATAACGTCAGGTCAGCACACATGCAAAAATGGATGAATCTCAAAATTATACTGAGTGAAAGAAACCAACCAAAAAGTAGAGTACATAGAGTGTGTTAATGTTCCTAGACAAAGAAAACTAAATCCTAGTGACAGAAAGCATATCAGTGACTGTGTGTGGAGGGCCAGGAGGGAGGATTATGAAAGGGCACAAGCAAAGTTTTTGTGGTGATGGCTACATTTATTATATTGATTGTGTTGATTGTTTCACTGGTGTATAAGTCAAAACTGATTGCTATCTGTGTGTGTGTGTGTGTGTGTGTGTGTGTGTGTGTGTGTGTGTGTGTTGCTGGGGATTGAACCCAGGGGCATACTATCTCCAAGCTACACCCCCAGCCCTAATTTATTTTTTATTTTGAAACAGGATCTTACTAAGTTGCCTGAGGGACTCAGTAAGTTGCTGAGGTGGGCTTTGAACCTGCAATCCTCCAGTTTTAGCCTCCCAAGTACTGGGATTACAGGCGTGCACCACCATACCCGGCTTTGCCTGCTTTTCTTACTATGATTCTGAGTTCTTTGCCTATTTAAGAAGCTCTGACCATAGCTGGCAAAATACATTTGGCTTTTGGTTTTTCCCCTACTAAGTTCTATTTATTATATAAATGTTATGAAGGAATGAAAATAAAGAAAAACTCCAACATCTCACCAGAGAGAGAGAGAGAGAGAGAGAGAGAGAGAGAGAGAGCAGCCACAAGAAAAAACTGGGAACAGTATTAAAAGTAAGGATTTCAGCCAGGTACTGTGGTGGTGCACACCTGTAATCCCAGTACTTGGAGGCTGAGACAGGAGGATTCGGGTTCCAGGATAGCCTCAGCAAGTAGTGAGACTCTCATCAACCTAGCAAGACCCTGTTTTAAAGTGAAAAAATAAAATAGGGCTGTATAGCTAGGAGGAAGAATGCCCCTGAGTTCAATCCTCAGTAGCACACACACAAGAAAAGTAAGGATTTCATTCATATCATAACAAATCTGGTCATTAATATGTAGCATTTTATATATGTTGTGTCTGTGTGTCATATAATTATTATTTGAAATCAAGGATTGGAATAAATTGAACTTAAAGCCTGGCATGATGACACATGCCTGTAATCTTAGTACTTTGGAGCCTGAGACATGAGGACTGCAGGATTGAGGACTGCAGGAGCAAAATATCAAGACTCTCAGCAACTTAGTGAAACCCTGTTTAAAATAAAAAATAACATAGGGCTGGGGTGTGGCTCAGAGGTAGAATGCCCCTAGTTCAGCTTCCAGTTAGGAGGTCAAAAGCCTCTGGTTCAACCTCCAATAAGGGGGGAGGTCCTTTTTTAATCCTTGAGTACATAGTATTGAGTTCTGTAACTGGCACATAGAGGCCACTCCATAATGGTCTTTTGAATTAATGATGGTGCTTCTGAGGTCCAGGGACTTTACATCACAAAGACAACATAGTTTGTTAAGTCAAATGCTAAGCCAAGGGCTGCTTTCCTTGAGGACTGCTCACTTCTGGACCTTCAGAGATTCTCTGCTGCCACACCCCCCTCTAATTTCACTCCTCTTCATTGTCGAACTGCCTGTTTTCCTTTACTCCCTGCAAAGCTGATGTATTCTACATGACATTTTCTTCTTCTCCTCAGTTACAATGATTTATAGCACCACAGTCTCTCCTTCATGAAGAGAAGTAAAGAAGAAAAAACCATAAACCCATTAAGTTTGGGCAAATGCTTCTTAGTATACTGTGATGGTGGGTCAGACTGCAGAACCATCCAGTGTATGCCACTAGGGAGGAAGCACAAAGATAAGAAGAGCCATTTTCATGTAAAACACTGGAAGCATACATCCATTACTCCACGGAAGTCTTAATGGTGGGCCTCGTTAACCGGCAGCACATCGTTGAGGAAAGACCAAACTCTCTCTGCCTATTTTGGTAGAGAAAGGAAGACTGCCTCATCTTGATGCTGGAGGTGGGCCAGCTGGTGATCCAAGGTGGTCTCCTGCAACTGATCAGATCACTCTGAACAGAAGATCTGTGATCAGATGTGTGGAGTAGGGTTCCAATAAATGTAGGCTGAATGAATGGATACATAAGTGATTAAATAAAAATTGACAAATTCCTCTCTAGGCAGATATCTTGCTAGGGTCTGAGGAAGTACTCCACTGTCCAGTTGTTTTCTAGGCCAATAAAAACTTTGCTCAAAAGGAACTAATTTTCAATTAGGCTTAGAAAAACTTGTTCACTCTTCTTTTTATCTATTCATTGACTTATTCATTTACTCAGCAAATATTTATTAAAACGTTTTTCTTTACTTGTGACATACCTTTTAATACCCAAAATAGGAAATGAAATAATTTTTGATGTTACACTATTGTTTTCAGGAAATGAGTCTACCTAAGCTAAGCCAAAGATAGTCACAGAATTTTGTCCATTCTCTAAATTCATATAAATGGAAATACCCCTAAAATTATTGTTTTCTTCCTTACTCGCATAGTTAACCGCAATTCAGATTCTTCAGCACTGAATACAATTAAAGATCATTTGAGTATAATAGCTTTGCTTTTGACTGTTTTAAAAATCCTTTAGGTCATTGCAATACGGATTTTATAGATTTCTCATCCAGTTATTGTTCAATAGGTCATAAAAAAGTATCAAAGTAAAAAGGACAGTTTCATGGCTAGGTTTTTATAAGTTATTTCTTCAGAGTCTTTAAAACATAATTTTCAGCTTTCCGTGAGTTTTTAAAATTTTGTATTTGTAGCATGTACATGGTAAAATTATGATTGTTGTAAATTATTTTTTAAAATTAGAGCATTAACAAGGAGAATTAAAATATTTTGAAGCTGATTAAGACCCTTATGGAAAAATATATTTCAATTTATTTATTTATTTATTTATTTATTTATTTATTTATTTTGTGGTATGGGGGATGGAACCCAGGGGCGTTCTACCTCCGAGCTATACTCCTGGGCCTATTTTTTATCCTTTATTTTGAAACCAGGTCTCATGATGTTGCATAGGGCCTCACTAAGTAGCCGAGGCTTACCATGAACCCAGATCCTTTGGTCTCCGCCTCCCAAGTACTGGGATTACAAGTGTGTGCCACCACGCCCGATGCTCAATTTATATT
This sequence comes from Glis glis, assembly GCA_004027185.1. Lineage (NCBI taxonomy): Eukaryota > Metazoa > Chordata > Mammalia > Rodentia > Gliridae > Glis > Glis glis. Next base: position 6,659 of record PVJS01003703.1, on the reverse strand, counting down.
TAAAATAGAACTTTTTTGACTTTTTAAAAGCCTGTATTGCCTGGATTTGTAAAATGATAAAATTGAACTAGAACTTCACTAAGTTTCCTTTATGCTCTGAAAGCCTATTTATGTATTTTTAATTGAATTTGCTGCTTTGAATGAAGCTTATATTTTCCCAAATGGGGATTATGTCCAGGGTTTAACTATGTTCTTATTTAGTGGGATATGGAAAATGAATTCCCAAATAGCGTCCTGAATAAATATGCAATCTGCTAATACATACACGGGGTTTCACAGTGAAAATGCCTAGGCTTGAGTCCAGGCAGAACTTTGAATTCCAACTCTGTGACTGGGCATGGTGGCACACGCTTGTAATCCTAGTACTTGGGAGGCTGAGACAGGAGGATCCAGGTTTGCAGCTAGCCTCAGCTACTTAGTGAGGTCCTCCGAAACTTAGCGTGACCCTGTTTTAAAATAAAGAATAAAAATAGGGCTGGGGGTGTAGCTCGGAGTTAGAATGCTCCTGGGTTCCATCCCCAGTACTACAAACACAAAAAAAAAGAATTCCAACTCTATCACTCACTGATTCATCTTGGATATGCTGGAACGAATAATAATGAACACATTAGTTGTGTGTGTGTGTGTGTGTGTGTGTGTTTGAATCATGTGGAAAGTGTCTATTAGTGGCCAACAGTAAGTTTTCAATAGGTAGAGAGGAACTATTTTCCCTTATTTTCTTTCTTAATTTCATGAACTTGACCTACCATCTCATGTCTCCATATATTCCTTTTTCTGGAAGGTCCTTCTGGTCTTTACTGGCATCACCTGCTTCACCAAAATGTGAACAATACACCTGGGGAACATTCCCTCCTGTGTACCACCCACCGTGTAATCTTAGATACTATAATAGAGATAAAACACTATCATAGGTACAGTATTTATTTGCTTTTCAATTTAATGGTACCAAACTCAAATGTCTTGAGTTGAACTGAAGGGTAACAGTTCTGACTAAAGACAATGAATGTAAATGTTTTTAAAAACATTGTAGAAATCAAATAATACGCATCTTGGATGATGCCAGCCTATGGGCTGTGGCTGTGACTTTGGCTCACACATCTGTCCGTGTCTGTGAACCCTTGAGAACAGGGACGAGTCACACATGTCTCACTCTCCTCTTCATAGCCACCCGAGTTTGCACATGGTGGGAGCTCAATGTAATATTAATCAAGTTGAATTAAAATTATCTTTATATAAATAGTTCAAAGGCAGTTTGACTTTGTACAAACAATAGACTGAGCTTTCAAAACCATGTATACTCTAGTAATATAAATATCATCCAAAATGCATATAATTATTAAAATTCAATGAGATTTATGACTTTCCACTTTAAATGCTTATGAAAAACTAACATTTAGGAATCAGGGACAGGATAAATTCTAAAATTTCTAAAATTCTGAAGTTATTTTATCTAAGAAGTAATGAAGGGGTGAATTGAATTCGCAAAGCATTGTCCTTCCAACCATACAGGCTGCCTTATTCAGTGAATTTCTACCCAGCTGTTTCTTTCTAGGGTCACATTTTTAAACTATATGTTCTTTAAAAAAATACTTTTACACCTCAGGTGCCAAGGAGTCAGCTAAGGAGTTGTTAAGTGGCATTTATCAACATGTATGAGAGCTAGATCTATTTAGTTTTATAGCCAAAGTGTGCTATGTATTTAATATTTATGAACGGTGGGTATATCTGCCATATTATTAAAGTAAGGTTTGTACCTTTAGTATAGAAGATAAAGAGGTCAGAAGGCAGGCTGCCTTTGCCCTATTGTAACTTATCAAAGTGCCTACAGAACAGATTGATCATTTACTGCTAGGATTTACATTGTTGCTCTCTAGTATGCAAAGTTTGAAAGAGAAGGTTCTGGATTTAATTTCACTCACCGATATCATAACACCGTTAGAAGCACTATCTACAAACAGATGTGTTAATACATGACAAACATTTCTCATTTAAGACTAAAAGATTTAAATTTCTTTCAAAAGCGTTGTTGGCTTTTCCAGGTCAGAACAGTACACATCTGATATCTGTACGGTGTGGAAGACATGGCAAGATAATTTGGCTTAATAATACCATAATGAACATTAGGTCTAAAAACTTATGAGGGAACACAATCTTAAAAATAATTGAGAACAGCCAACAGAGAATGCGACTAGCCTAGTCCTTAATATGACTTTATGTCACCTCTGCTGTGATAAATGCAGACCGGGGTTGGCACATGCTGGTAATGGCAGTGGTGTGCTGGCAGCAAAAGCAGGTCCACTTTCCCAGGTCTCCGCTTTCTGCTTGAGGTGAGCATGTTGAATTTCTTTCTGTGCTCCTACCTGCATCCATGCATGCTGCAAACACTTCAGTGGACACCTCTCTCAGTCCTTTCTGTTCAGATAATGTTACTGCTCATTTAAACAATTTCAAAATCTTTCTACTTAGAACCAGGTTGGGGAGGAACCCAAGACAGAAGAATTGCTATAAAATCCTTCTTGTTTGACTTCAAACATACTACAAGATTTACTGTTGTTTGAATGTGTTGCTCACCCCTTCTAGCACAAAGTGAGAATACCCCACAATGGCCGGAATCCTTCAAAATATCCTACATATCCTTCTAAATATGTAAGAGGCTTTCCATTTTGCCACTTGGAATCATCTTAGCCAGTAGTAGAGCTACAATGAATGGGAAGAGCATAGATTTTAGAGCCAGAGGGAGCTGGTTTCAACTCTTTGCTATGCCACAGCTTGCTGAATGACCTGTACAAGTCACGCAAACTCTCTGTACATGAGTTTCCATTTCATAATATGTAGGAAATAGTACACTTCGATAATTACGGACAATTATTTAAGCCAGTGTTTATGAAATGCCTGGCAAAGAACAGTCACACACGTAAGGCCTCACTCCCCACCGCTCTTGGCTTTTTTCCTTTTTTCACTTATAATTAATACATTTTCCATTGCAGTCTAATTATTGTTGTTTATGACATATCTTACTGTAAATTCTCTGAAGAAGCTTCTCACTTCTTTTTGTACCAGAAGTTGGCAGGTTATATTGCTCATAGGGATTGACTGTGAATTACAAAGCATATCCATATTTTCCTTATTTGTGACAATGTTACTGGTGGTTTGTCCCCAACTTCTAAAGATGAAATAAAAAATTCAAGCAACCAAGTTTAGGAAGTTAGTCTAGACACCATTAGCATCCTAAAAATGTTATACATGTGGAGTCAGGTCAATAGCTCATAGGTCCTTTCATTTCCAGATGGGTGGACACCAAGGTCCACAAGAGCCAGACAGGGGCTCCCGCACATAAACCTTCCTGCATCCTCTCAGGCCTTGCACATGTGTCCTTCCTTTATGGATTTAAGGGACAGAGGGAGAGAAGATTTTGGGATCGGAGCACTTAGGACTCCTAGCAAGAGAGAAAAAGTGAGGCAGGGAGCTAGAAATACTGTTCTGTGAAGAAGAGGCTGACTCAGCATTTACTCCCCATGGGCCTAACTCTCTAGCTATGAGTCTGCAATTCCATGTGAAACATGACCTTGGAGGAAAGCAATCATGGTGCTTTGGGTCCTATTTTTAAATATGATCATAAGTGTGAAATGGGCTTGCAAAGAGTCTGGTGTGATACAGTTTAATGCATTTTTAAATTTTTATTGAGGCCATTCCTTTTTTTAAGCTGGATACCACTGAGGCCTATATTAATTTAACTTTCAGATCTGATCTGAGGTAACACTCATTCCTGATAATAAAAGTGAAAATGGAAACGGACACAAAGAAGCCTGATTCTTATTACTCTTAAGCTGCATTAACGGGGCATGTCGAGACTGCCTGAAATAATCTCTCCATTCCCCATCTTCCAGCCTCTTGCTGCGCCACCATTTTCAACTCTGTTTACCATTAGGCGGTCCTTGAAAGGGCATTAGACTGATTTCAAAATGAGGATCCCAGTACATCCTGTTCTATAAGAATGTTGTTAAAGGAGACACAAGGATTTTATAGGAAAAAAATGAGAGGAAAAGAGCTAGAGGGTATTGCTCACTATTGAAAATGTCCCCATTAATGCAGTCTTCAGAGCTGGTCCCAACATAATTTCAGACCTCGTATCATTAGATTACTGGTTCACTTAACATATATGTTTTTGTATTACTTTCTAAACACTGGCTTGGATGTAAATTTGGGTAGCTTGCTAAGATGTTCTGAGAGGAGTTTGAATGATTATAGCTTCCTGGATATAGTGACAGTGAGAGAAAGGGCAGCTTCTGACATGAGATGTGTGGAGAGCAAAACACATCTGGAAGTGGTTGCCTACATTTTATTTCTGCATGGACTCTTTGTGCACTCAGCCACTTGTGAAGCATTATTTAAAAAAATTATGGCACCACGGAAGCTGTTTTATGCTATGGCTGCTAGTTTTTGAAAGAGGAATTAATAAATGCCTGAAGTTTTAATATCCAAGAGAATAGGATTGAGTTAAAATTAAAAGAACTTTTATATTTGTAAGTGAAAAATGAAAACTTACTGCTTTCTAAGTACTACATTCAATTTTATTGCTGTTTAAATAGGCTCATTTTACATACATATTGTTGTAGTAGTTTAAAAAAAGATGCTTATTGTTACCTCTCAGGGGCCAAATCAATTTACTATACAGTGGTAAATTTATCATCAATTTTTAGAGTTTCAGAGTTCAGATTTGATTTATGAAAACTCCAAACAATCCTCTCTCATTTACCCTTCACATACTAGCATACGTGCTCTTAAACGGAGCGAGTAGTCCTATTGTCTGACGCTGTGGGTAAGCACTGTATCATATGAGTCAGCGTTTAGCATCAGTAAGGTTGGGCCAGTGGAGAACCGGGGAGATGGATGCACTCCGTGTAAGAAAGTTGTTCACCCATGTGAGGTAAATTTACTGTGCTGGATGAAGTAATTTACTAAATGGTACTCTAGTGCCCTTGAAGACTTAATTCACCTCAGCTGAATGAGCAGTTGGATCAAGTTCAATTATTGAGAGTTACCCGCTCACATTCAAAGGCATATAGATCTCAAATTGAATGTTCTTTAATTGGGTGCATATAACGCTGGGGTAACTTGGGTACAGGGTTGAAAAATACAAATGAGTGCTGCCTAACAAGAAAGCCGCACTTGAACTTGCTTTTCAAATCACATGCTCGCAGCGCTGAGCGGTAGTGACTAAGAAGATGAAGACTTTTCAAGAAAGGAATAAGCAAGTGACTATATTATTGCTTAAGTGTAATCACAAACTCTGAGGAGTTTGGAGACAGTCCCAGAGAGTCTGCGTGAAGTATAGATTTAGCTATCATCTAGCATACCGTATTTACAGAAAAGAACTGTTGGTAAAGATAAATACTGGTTAGTGGAATAGGCTTGTCAAGAAGAAATGAAGAGTAGATAGATTTGGGAGTGAAGGACATACACAGCTCAAAGAAAAATGGTTGCATAGAGATAAAGCTGTGTGCTTGTGTATGCATGTATGCATTTAAAACTTTTAACATATTCTTATACAGTGAACAACTGCAAAAAGCTCTTTCAAAATTTCAGTTTTACATGAGATAAAATGCTTTAGTTCCCTGAGATTTTTTCTTTGATTTATAATGTATACCTTATAAAATAAATACTTTATAATTTCCACTATTTGAGAATGTCTAGTCTGAAACCATTTTAGTTTGAGGTCAGCCTTGACAACTTAGCAAGAGCCCACTTTTTATAAAAAATGTATTATTATTATTTTGTTATTAAAAACTTGCTTTTTTTGTGGAATCAAGCACTAGCTACCAGTTTCAGCTATGTGTGTGTGTGTGTGTGTGTGTGTGTGTGCGCGCGCGCTTCTAACGTTAGCACAGGACTAGGGGTGTATCTCAGTGGTAGAACCCTCCTGGGTTCAATTCTCAGTACCACAATACAAAACAAGACAAAACAGACTACATCTGTTCTAAACCACATGTTGGACTTTCCACAAAAGGAATATCTCAATGAATACATGATGACCAAGCAAAGTCCTTATACCTCCAATCATGATCTGACTTCACAGTGACAGAGATTGGCCCTTCAATACTGATTTCCTTCTTTCTCATTTTAGAGCCTCTGATTTTAAGATGGCATATGATTGGTCAGAATAAAGACCAGATTTTTTTTCAACTTCTTTGTATATTCAGATGAGGCTATGGGATTAAGTTCTTAAGTGTTCCTAAAAGAAGAAAATGTGGCCATGTGTCCTTCCTCCTTCTTAAATCATGCAGTTTACGCAGCCATCCTGGGAAGTGTGCTGATGACAGCTGTTTAAGACATAGAAGAGAATGGGTCTTTGAGGATCATGAAGCCATGCTACCAGCCAGAGAGAGCTTACTTCCGGATGCTGCCTTTGCTTGAGAGAAATAATCTTGAATTTTTTTATCAGTCACTGTTATTTGGGGTTTTCTGTTGTACTCAATAGATCTTAATCCTAAAATGATAGTTTGATTTGTCCTCTGTTAACATTCCTGATCCCTAAATTAACTGTGTCAATACCCTATGATGTCTTTATCTCACAGTTAGAACTGGAAGCAGCCTTCCTGGTTATCATTTTGGCTGTTCTAGACTATTCTGTCTTTTTTTTTTTTTTTTTTTTTTTTTTT